>OX421970.1:1275000-1555000 GCA_949128135.1 Parasteatoda lunata | reverse complement strand
AATTGCTCTATCTTTTTAATACAGCTCTACTTAATGACCGCCCTTTAGAGGACGCTATACCACCAGAGAAACTTTTCCTCGCAAATTTATTTTCACCCCTTTAACTAAATTTAAATTTGAAACATAGAAAAAAGCGAGTTCAGACAAACCTTGAGTAAACCATGAAGTTTCAAAATGTCAAAATGAAAATAAATTAGGAGAAGATTACTTTGGATCACACAACGGGAAAGTTCTCTTCCAATAATTTGATTGTTTTTTGATGTTTTAAATTTTTTTTCAGTAATTGAAACGTTATCCATTACTCTAGGTTTGCCTAAACTAACTTTTTCTATACTTTAAATTTATTAGTTAAGTAGGTGAAATAGAATTTGCGATGAAAATTTTCTCCCGCAGTATAGCGCCTCTTAATACAGAATAAAAGTTCATTCTAAATACAAATCGCAGATTTCTTTTCCTTTTATTTTGAGCATATAATTTGTTTTGAATACACGTCTAGAATCGATTGTCTGCTTTTGCCTAAAGAATCGAATACATAACCCTGAATATTATGAAATGCTTTAATTTATGTTACAAAATTATTTAAGGAATTATAAAACTGTCCAAATATTTTCAATGCTTGCATTATATCTTTTTTTTTCTTCATGAAATCTTAGTAACAGCTTTGATTTTAATAAGAATTTTTAGCAACAGATTTGTAACAAGCTTTTTTTTAACAAGTTTATAAAAAGATTTAACAACAAGTTTGTAAAAAGATTTTTCAGCAAGATTTATGAAAAGATTTTTCAGCAAGATTTATGAAAAGATTTTTTAACAAGATTTATGAAAAGATTTTTCAACAAGATTTATGAAAAGATTTTTCAACAAGATTTATGAAAAGATTTTTCAACAAGATTTATAAAAAGATTTTTCAGCAACAAGTTTGTAACAAGATTTTTCAACAACAAGTTCGTAACAAGATTTTTCAGCAACAAGTTTGTAACAAGATTTTTCAACAACAAGTTTGTAACAAGATTTTTCAACAACAAGTTTGTAACAAGATTTTTCAACAACAAGTTTGTAACAAGATTTTTCAACAACAAGTTTGTAACAAGATTTTTCAACAACAAGTTTGTAACAAGATTTTTCAACAACAAGTTTGTAACAAGATTTTTCAACAACAAGTTTGTAACAATATTTTTCAACAACAAGTTTGTAACATTATTTTTCAACAACAAGTTTGTAACAATATTTTTCAACAACAAGTTTGTAGCAAGGTCTAAGTGAAAAAAAATTAAATGCAATAGCTTTTGATATCATTGATAACAAGGAATGCTGATTTCAATTGCAAGTTTTGGTGCTTTAATAGTTTGTTCTATTGTAAGCTGTTTCAATAGATAATGTGAATGTATTGTAAATATGTGGTTAACATAGTGCGCAAAATCTTTTAAGCAAATCTTTTAAAATAGCACTAAATGTTACAATCACAAAGAATCGATTTCGTTCTAGGCGAAACGAGTATATCGGTTGGAACGAAGATATTCGCTCTGTGGTCAATTTTGAGTAAATCGAAGTTTTCCATCTTTTACAGCTTTTCTGTTAGTTATACGAACGAAACTCTTCATTCAATGCTCCAGGCCGAACAAACAATTTTTTCCTCTTTTTAGAAGTTTTTTTGTTATAACAGACTTCTCGTAAAATGCCATACTCATTAGATCTGGCGCAAGGGATAGAGATTCTCAATGAAGTGACCTGGGTTCGGCACTCAGTGGTGAGTGGTTGATTCTGCTCCCGGTTCTCACCAACCACAGTGCTGACGTAAAGTATTCTCAGTGGTAGACGAGTCATGGGTAAGAGTCCCTTTGTCACCAGGCTAACCATGTGATGTTTTCGTGGTTTTCCTCTCCATAAAACACAAATGTGAATGAGTTCCCTCAAAAAGTCCCCCCAGAAAGGTTAGTTTGTCCCAATGCTTGATACAGGAGTTTAATTGTCTTCTGGGTTGGGTTCAAAATTACAAGACTACACAGTTAAAAATTAATAATCGTAAACTCAGAATTGGGTCGGCTGTTCAGTACCGGTTGTAAAATAAAATATTGAATCTATTTTATATAACTAATATTTTTATGTTTTTGGACTCCTTTGAAAAATAAAGTAAGATAAATTATAATCATTAAGGATCACGAATAAATATTTAAGCTACGAAGCTTTAATGTAATAACTAACTGGCGGCCTGTAACCTATCTTAAGCCGCAGAAGAAGGCAGGTTTGAAAATATTAAAACTTGTTTGATTTCCAGCAAGAGTTAAAAGAAGATTACCTCTTAGTTTCATCTGATGATTATAAACTGATTTTGATATTTTCAGTACAAAACGTTAATGAAATATTTTTATAGCATTTATGTTTTTTTCTTTTGTGATTTCTAAGTGTATACTTTTTGTCTTCATTTTCGATAAGGATTCCAAAAGCGTACATTGAGGGCAGTTATTACAGAACACCCATGTATAAAAGTAAATACTGAATTTAAATAGATGCGTTGAAAACTATTATATATATTTTTTTTATAGCAATTAAAGCTGAAAGTTGTTTCGAGTAAGAAATGGTGCTCTTGTTCGAAATAGTTTGTTGATAGCTTAGTGCGATATACGTATTTATATTAAGCAAATATACATATAATACAATTTTTGAGTTCAAGTGAAATTTCTTTTCCAAAATATGGCTTTTTATCTTTTTACCAGTCTGAATAAATTGTAGTTTAATTCAAATTCAAAAGGTAGGCAAAAATTTAACTAAGTCACACACGCGATTAAAAACAAAATATGAAGTTAGGCGATAGAGTAGAAGAAAAGTGAAATTGGTGTCTAGTAATTTTGATTAGAGCTGGAAATTTAAAAAATTGTATAAAATATTGCGTCTTAATATAAAACAAAATGTTTGGACTATAAATTTACCATTGTAATATTTTTAGAAACATTACATGGAATGGCTTAGTATAATAATGTAAAATTAAAGTATTACACATTTCAATGTACAAGTACTAAATAAACAATTGTTTTTATGTAAATAACAAGTTTAGGAAATATTTTAAACAAAATATACATACTTCTGCTCTTGAAAAGAAAGAATTTAGTTTTTTACATTTATAATTGTGCAGCTCTAGTGCGACGTAAATTAACTACAACTACTTTTACATTTATAACAGAAGTTGCTTATAACGGTATATATAAATAAACGGACAACATTATTAGTACAACACATTTGCAGGCTTCTGCGCTCAATTAAGGCTTATAAACCTTTGTCAAGTTGCATAATACAGAGAAAGGCATGACAAAGAATACATCCAGGTTTACGGCTGGATTTGAACCCACCACCTTTCCGCTTAACCGAGCGTTTGGCGGGTGATACCGCTCGGTCAGGACGGCCCCTAAATAAATGTAATACAAAACTGTTTGTTTGTTTCGTTTTATTGAAATTAAAAACATTTGTAGGCCTTTGTGCTCAATGAAGGCTTATAAACCTTTGTCAAGTAGAAAGATAGATAGAACAACTCAGAGAAGGACACCCTGGGTTATGACGGGATTCAAACACTTCGCACAGCGTTTGGCGGATGAGGCCTCTTTGTTTCGTTTATTATTGCTCATACATATGCGGGCTTGTGGGTTCACTATAAAGAACGGCTTATAAACCTTTGTAAAGTGGGCAAACATACAACGTAAATTTGCAAAAAAGATTGATTCATGGTTATGGCAGGAGTTGAACTCCCAACCTTTACGTTTCGGTTAGCTTGGCTGAAGGAAAATACCTCTAGACCACAGAGGCCAGAAACTTAATATATTGACATTTTTATTGTCTTGTCTTTGAGTGACGCTTTAAAGCACACGACACAAGACGACATTTAAGAAGTACAAGGACCTCCCTTGCCCAGCGGTCAGCTAGTTTGCCACACTCTCAGTGGCCTAGAGGTAGCGGATTCGAATGCTGCCGTATCTTTGTTATCTCCTTCTCTAATTTCTGTTCTTTAATGTGACAAAGTCTAGCTTCTAAGTCGTCTATGTGTTGATGAATGTTTGACAGTAAATAAAATAAATAAAAAAGTATAATAAAACGTTTAAGGCTAGAACTGGAATAAAATCACGGTACCTCAGATGGTTATTGACAGCAAATTAGGTTAATTGATCTTTATTGTTCTTTAACATTAGATAACTGGCGTGTAGAGGTTCGAGTCTGGCCTTCTGATTAGATGCCTCTGAAAAAAATTGCGTAATCATTGAAGGGTCAAAAAAGCCAACTTAATTAGAAAAAAATCCATATTTTAAACTTATTTTAATGTAAATGTACGTCGAAAATATTTTGTGATAAAAAGAAGACTATAATTACATGGGAATATTTAAATTTTAAAGACCTGAAACTTGAATATGAAATTTGTTTCAAAATCATACTTCATTCTTCATGCAATATTTCGCTTGAACCGAATATATAACTGCTTAAAAATGTGATTTAAAAATAATTATGAAATAATTATTTTTAATAAATAATAATGATTAAAATCTTAATATTCGGATGCCCCTTTTTCAAGAACACGCCATTGATCACATTCCGAGCTCTCTGAAATAAATGATAGAATTTTAATGTGTTCTGAGCCACACATAGTTTGAGCACAAAATAATACTGTCCCGCAGTTAGCAAGGACACGTTTCCCAGAAGAAGACAGAAATCAAAGATCGGGTCCGAGGGCTACCAAAGCAGGAGAGACCCATTTTGCAGCTCTATTCGACGTAAATAAAGTACCACAACACTCTCATTATCGAGAATCTGTTCCGATTACTACCTCTCAGAATACGACTTTTCACAAGTTTTTTTTTAAAATATTCATTATTAATAATTATTATGTGACCTCTACAACACCTGTATTTCTATTCAAAATGCAGTAGAAACATGTGTACGTTTGCAGAGCATTCATTGCATTTGAATAATCTCTCAGTTTATTATTTTTTAATTACTAATAATTATTTCTTAATAAGAAGCTTAGAGCTGAAAGATAGCGAATTGAGGTTGTAATCGGGGGCAATTGGTTTGCCCCCCGATGTAGAGCCCTAGCACTTGTAAACGAATGCTATGTAATCTATTAGTTGTAGAGCTGAAAAAATATATATATAAGGTAGAATAACATTTGTATTACATTATTTTATCATAAACATAACAATAGAATAGGAAAAAATAATAAAATCTCGATTAAAACTTGCATATATTTTTTGTATTTAATTGTAATGATTTCCCTTGCATAGTTTTTTTAAAATTTCATGGATGTGAATCCATAATTTTATTTCCCATCAATACTGCCTTTCCCTAAGGTAACAAACTTGAAGACTTTATAGTTATGGAGGGTTTTATCTTTATTTAGCTTCACAAGACCTTTTTTTTCTGAGATAAATACTAAGAATTTTAGGGCTAAACTATTGTATATCGAAAATTATAGGGCTAAACTATATTTTATGCACTTCAAGATCTCATGACTGTTGTCGTATCTAAAGAGATTTTTTTCATTTATTGCCAACAGTTGATCGAGTTAGACTTTACACGTAGCAAATGTTTACTACAAATTTGCATATTTCATTTAAAAAGTATTTTTAAAGAATATGACCATTTCCCCCTAATTTTTTTTAAAGCAGATTTGGGTAAGATATTTTTTAAAAACGAAATTTTCAAATTTTTCTAGTAAGTGCCAATATTTCTATGTACTTTGAAAAATTTTAAATCAAATTCTTCAGATTCTAAAAACACTAAAAAATATATATATAGTCGAGAATTTGAAAAGTTTTTAAAGTCCAACTGGCGAAATGTGACTAGATTCTATAGAATTCCAATTTGTATTTTTTCAGATCTTACATTGCATTCTCAAAAATTCTAACATATCTTCCAATTCAACTAAGTCTAAAGAATTAACAAAGTTAGACTCTCGAGCTAATTTGACTCTTGGAATTTAATTAAGATTTCAAATATTAAAAACAAAAATGCAAAAAAAATCTGTACAAATACTCAGTATTGCTTTATATATGTTTGAAACTAGATTATTAAACTTCATATTTTTTGTTTCATTCTTTACAGATCTGATTGATTTAATTCTTTTAATTTTATTACTTTTCATCAAAGATTCGAATTTTTATAGACTTTCTGCAAGAAAATGATATATCTAGTTATCAGAGCGATTTTTAGAAATTTTAATTATTTTAATTTCAAAATTTTTTTTTAAAAAATTTGTTTGTATTTTCCTATTAATATCAAATAAAATCCTTGCTGTAGTAAAGGCTGTGTATAAATTCTAGGTAATCCAATAAACTCGTTTTTCAATTTTAAACAAAACTAATTTTCGGACAAAAGAAAATAATTAAAAATATCTTTTACATTTCATATTCTATTCTCAGTAGTAATTTTAATATTTTCGAAAAGTTATTTGATTCGTCGCAAAAAATTTTGAAACATAGGAAATGTGCAACACAAATTAAATTTTACTACTATAATTGAATTTAACGAAAAAGTACATTTGTATTTCAGGCAATTTCTAAAGCTTTATAATTTAGAATTTCTGAGATATAAATATTCTCTTAAAAAATTACTGAACAGAAAGATATTTGTTGAAATACACTTAGAAGATATTTGTTTACTTATTCTTTGAAGCATATAATAACAAAGCAGAAAATATAAGCAAACCATTTAAAAGTTACTTTTTTTGTATCTTTAGAATTATAATTTACGATAAATTGATGAATTAATGTTAATTTTAATTTTAATTAAGTTCGATGTTTAATCTTTAGAATATTTAATTTTTTATACTTGAAAGCATGCTAAAAAGTTCTTTAAAATTTAACAGGGAATGCAATAAAAGACTAAGCACTACCTATAGATATTTGTTGAATATTTTGTTGTAGCTGTTCGTTGAATTTTTTGTTGTTGTTGTTGTTGTTACTTAGGCCCGTTGCCAATGCCAACAAGCCTACTCAAAATCAATATTTCAGGCAGAGGGAGCGTTTCTTGTTGTCTTAGTGGCGCCATCTATGTCAAAGAAGTCGACTTCAGCCACACACATTTCGCAGCTCATTTCACAGAGAGGACCCAATCATACTCCATACATTCATCCACACATCGTAATTTTGACCTGAATCAGAGAACGATCAATGTCCAATTCAGTACCGCCCAGAGGAATTGATTTGTTATGGATAAGCTTGGAGGACTTAGTGACCCCAACAGGCTTAGCGTCATTATTTGAATTTCAAAAAAGTGAGATATTTAAAATTCGATTTCTTAGGCACTGTTCAAATGATTTTGATCCAATGTTGTATTTTGTCATGTAAAATTACAGTTTTTAAAAATATGCAAAAAAAAATTGTATATCGTACAATTTTTTTCAACTGTTATTAAATAAATATTTAATAAAGGTTATTGCATGAAATGATCTTTGGCCAAACGAACTGTTATAATTATGAGCAAAAAATTTGCTTAAAATGTTTTCGTGAGGTAGCGAAGTAGGGAAAAAGTAAAATTAACTTTGGACCGCTTTCTTGATCAAAATATTGGGACCCTATTGCCCACCCCCCTATATTTTGGGGGTCAGAAATATGAATCCGTTGGAAAAATAGTATGTTTTTTCAGAAAAAGTACGTTTTTGTGTCTTGATTCCGTAACTTAAAATATCGTATTATTAATTAGTATAGTTGAAGTCGAGATATTAAGATTGAGTCCTAGAACGTGAAGATCAGATCATTACATCAAAAGTTATCCAGGGTGGTCCGTTTACTTAGCACACTGTACCTCATGGTACATTTCATAATTTCAATACAATTGTATTTATGAAAATTTTGCGTTTCAAATTTATTGATTTAGTCGTTATGTTTTTTACATTGAAATTTCTAGTAATTTTGATATGCATGTTTGTCACATGCTTTTTTAAAATAATTAAAATATTATTTCTTTTATGTTTTAAAAAAATTAATAAATTTGTCTGACAGGATTTCACATCACAATCTGTGTATAATCTTATTAATAATATAGTTGCTAATTATAGATTTAAGTATTAAATAAAGAAAATCTTTTACAAACTACATTTTAGAAGTGGATAAGTTTAAATTTATATTACCCTCAAAGAGAGGGGGAGGGGGTATGTAAAACGCAACAGTTTAGATGGTTCCCTTTCATTTTTTGAAACTATATTTAAGATTCATATCTAAAGTATTTATGATTAATTTCTAAAGTTTTTAAGATTCATGAATTCAATGTTGAATACACACCTTATTTCTTACTTAAAGTGTGGCAAACAATTTTATTTAATTTTCTCATCTACCTAAATATGTTCCATAGGCTATTAATTCCATTTATTCAATCTAAATTTACTCTATTAATTATGAGTATTTTTAAAAAAACTTTATAAATTTATTGTTTTCTATACTTCAGTATTCTTTTATATTTGTTTCGATCTCGAAATGGTCGAAATTTCAATTGGAGTTCCCTAGATTTTCTTTACAGTGTTTTTATCCACTTTAGAACTCCAGTTTAAATTTAAACACTATCACCCACGACAACAACAACAACATGTATAGAATCAGGTTTTCATTGCAATGCGACTATTGAGAAAAAGACATTAATTATTATATTTCTTAAAAAGAAAATTAGATAAATCGAAAATTTAATTTTTAAATATTGTTTATTTCATTTCGGCAGGAAAGTTGTATAAATAATTTGTTTCTGGCATGAGAATCATAGAAATAATTTATGTTTATTTTGGCATTGCAGTCATAGAAATATTTCACGTTAAAATTGAATTCAACAAAATGATAAAAAAAATTTTTTTTCACACCTAACAGACGGTTCGTTTTACCATCATTAAATAGTTTTAACGACTTATTGAGATTGAGATCTATATAAGGGAGATAAAAACTTTTCCTGAAATGTAGATAGCTCTGTGAGAAAAATATCCATGAAGTACTTCTTAAATTTATTTTAAGTTAAATGTAAAGACAATTGTCTATCATAAAATCTAAAATAAAAATTATGAAATAAATTTAAAAAGCTTTTCTCATCCCTTCTCAGTTTACAAATGACTCTTGCAGTTGAAATCCAAGATAATTATTTAATACTTAGTTTACAAAATGGACAAATGAATTCGAAAAATGCCTTCAGCATTTAAGAAAGAAGAAACTTCCGTTTATGTATTGACGTCATACTAATCTCTTCCTACGTCATCGTGTGCAATTATGGATATTAGCAAATGACAAGTTCTCAACGGAAAATAAGATTTTATTTGCATTCTTTAATGACTTTTCTTTCGAATAAAATAATATGTTTTTCAACTATTTGTAGAGAAAATATATTGCTCCATATGATAAATGCTTAATTTTTGAAATTTGGAATAAATGTCGGCAACGGGAAAAATCGATTTAAAAATTATTTGCATTTTGGATGATTCGTGTACAGGTATTTAAAGTAGGAGCTATTATGTACTTATTCTAAAAATATTATAGATATGAGAAATAATTAATCATGAAATGACTGCATACTTTTATCACCAGGATTTATCGACTTTATCCTACAGGAAATTTGTCCTGGAGGATAAACTCGCGAATTTCTCTTGAATTTTGATCATCTTAAAACATTCAGTTTTATGCTTGAAATTATTGGGGCGAATCAAATGGAAGTGCGAATTGTGACAAACGAAGTACTTTATTTAAGAGTTGTTTCCATGAGCATTCAGACATTTGAGGACTAGAAATGGGAAATCACTTAAGTATCAAGAAAAATAAATAAATAAATAAACAAATAAATAAAATAAAATAAAATAAAATAAAATAAAATAAAATAAAATAAAATAAAATAAAATAAAATAAAATAAAATAAAATAAAATAAAATAAAATAAAATAAATAAATAAATAAATAAATAAATTAAATAAATAAATAAAATGAATGTGTTTTTTTAACGTAAAATGACCAAAGTGGAGAATGCCCAAAGTGCGAGTTCCAGATGTAATATCTCAAAATGGAGTCTCTTTGTCGTCAGGCTAACCGTGGGAGGTGATTTTCCTCTCCATGTGACAAAAAATGTGTGCTAGTTCAAAGAAAAAGTTTTCCACGAAGGCAAAATTTTCTCAATACCTGATCCAGGAGTTGGTTTCTGGATTGGTTCAAAGGTTACGGAGTTGAACATTGGTAGTCGTAAACTGAGAATAGGATGGGCTGTTCAACGACGGTTATAAAATAAAATAACATTATGAAAGTATTTAAAAACGTAAGGAAGTTAGGTTAATATGTTGTTTGCTATTAAACAGAAGCACTGTTGGCCAGAAGATCATGATCTTTGGCCAAAAGTCAAAAATTAAATTTTCAACTAAAATATGTGTAGGCGGTTTTAATATGGCCCAAATTAAGCATTCATAATCATTCTAAACATTATAATTTACTTTTTGGACCGACGAGAGTACAATGAAATGAAAAATATGTTAAAAATTGTTTTTTTAAAAGTAACTTTTAAATTTTTATTTAAGAAATATATATAGGAATTTCTCCTTACTGTTGCATTTTTATCAGAGTAACTAGCTGTACCCTGCGCGCGTTGCAACGCATTCAATTTGAATTTTAATTTATGTATTTAAGTGTTTAAATGAGATTTGCGATTATGATTTGAAATGAGAATTTTTTTTAATGGTGAAAAAACCGGTGATAGTCAAAGCAGTTAATTCTCTAGGATATCGTTAGTGCATTTTCAAATAGACATGCATGGTGATACACACGGACCATGAAACATATTTTGAACGATGGTCATAAATAAGACTGGATCAAAGGCGACATCAGGTATTTCTGCTGATATGAGCTGACCAATTTGGCATGGCGTGATTTTTTCAATAAGCTGGCCTCTTTTTTTGCCATTAAATAGAATACCTCAAACACCGTGTCTCTCAAAAAACACGACGCTTTGCAATGAAACCAAGTATAGAGCTTAATATTTGTTTTAACTCACGTGCGGTAATATCATGAAGATCAGATGATGTTTGCCTAGGTTACAAAAGCTCTTTAATTTCAGCTCAAGCAGGATACCATGTGAATTTAATAAATGACTCTGGCTGCCCATATGCACACCGATACTTGTAGCACCGAATGAAGTCATTTTGGAAACACGAATATATCGACATATATTCGCCAAGAAAAGTTTTAATTGATTTGCTTGACCCGATAACAACGTTGATAATGTGTCAGTTGGCGACGTTAAATCTGGTAGTTTCACTTTTCCACCAGAACAGCAAATTCCAGCTGTTTCATTCTTAAATTTGAGAACACTACAAAACACAGATAAATGATCCATTTTTTTAATGATAACTTGGATAGAGACTATAATTAGTAATTGGATAATAGTGAAATATGCTAAGATTTAAACCAGCATATCGGCGGCGTTTGAATAGAGAAGTGAGTTTTCTATCGTTTTCTATTCTTACTTCTCATTGTTTTGATGTTTCAGATAAACGGGCATGAGCAATGTATTTTAAAGCGGTAACTTGTCTTGCTTGCCGTTGCTGAGATGTTTCAGAGGAATGGGCTTGAGAGGTGTGCAGTTGAGCGATAAATAGTTTTGCTTGCTGTTGCTCAGATGTTTCAGATTTTGTATTTAGTTATGGTCAGAGATGTACTTAATTGGTGAAAAGCATTTGGAAATTTCCTGGCTCGTTATAATCAGGTTTGTTCAAGTGCTTTTGAATAAACAATATTTTTTGTTTTACCGTTTGGAGCGTACACGAATAAATTAGAAGGTCTTCCGACACGTGAGCAGGCCACATAGAGCTATCCGTGGAAGAAGCATGGATTTTTCAAATTCAGACCACATACTTGTACTGACTGTCCTTGGGCTTTGTTGATGTTCATGGCAAATGAAAGTCACACCGGAAACTGCAAAAGTTTAAATTCAAATGCCATATCTGTGGGGGTCATTGGAATACGCGGTAGCAGAACATCTTGTCCTTTAAATTTGCCAGTTAGAATTTTAGCTTCGAGGATTGTTATATTGATAAAGTAAAATAAACAGAAAAGGTTTATCTTTAATCAACAAAGATGACACATAATGTTTGGCTACATGAATAATGGAATTAAACTAAAATGTAAACAACATAGTGTTGCCAGATTACAAAGCAAAGTGTAAGAGAGGTGTTGCCATTACAGTAAAATATATATATAACATTCATCCCCTCTTCATTTAGTTAATCAGTCACATAGTCTTTGAGGTAGCTCGGTGGACGTCTAGTCCTCTGAGTTGTGAGTGGCACGAGGCTTTGAGAGTTCATTTCAGCCATGTTATTTTCGTCTGTGGGCTCAAGTGATTTTTCTCTTATTCCTGTAGTACTCCTCTCTAAGTTTTGAACTTGTTCAAACCGTGGGGGAGATTCCAAGGTAAGGCGATGGAATTTATCTAGGTTACCCGTGGAATCCCCTCGAGGAGCAAGGTGCCTCAATGAGACGCTGGTTTCTCTTCCGTCAGGCAGCCTGACATGGGCATATTCTGGATTAGCCTCCAAGAGTTCAACCTCTTGAACAATGGGTTCATATTTATTTTCTCGGATGTGGTTTCTCATCAGAACGGGTCCTGGAGTAGACAGCCATGTAGGCAATGAGCACCCATTGTGAGATCTTCTGATATGTGTGAACATCCTTTCGTGAGGTGTAGCATTAGTTGCTGTGCATAGAAGCGAGCGTATTGCATGAAGGGCTGTTTGCAACACCAGCTGCCATTGTTTGATGGCTAAACCTCTTGATTTAAGTGCCAGTTCAATTGTTTTCCAGATTAAACCATTGTATCTTTCCACCTGCCCATTACCAGCAGGATTATATGCTGTAGTACGACTGGTGGCTATACCCTGTGAGGTTAGGTACGTTTTTAGTTCACGCGACATAAATGAAGACCCCCTGTCAGAGTGTATGTAAGTGGGCATGCCAAACAGAGAAAAAACATTTTGTAAGCTGGAAATAACAGTAGATGAAGAAATATCTTGACAGGGTATAGCGAATGGGCATCTCGAAAACTCATCAATGATGGTTAAAAGAAAGCGGTTTTTGTTGTTAGAGGGTAACGGGCCTTTAAAATCAATATTCAATCGTTCGAAAGGTGCTGTACTTTTGATGAGGATGCCTTCACTTCTGTGGAAGCGAGGATTTAGTTCCTGACATGTGGTACAGGCATGAATGACTTTCTTTACTTCTTCGACTGAAAAGGGTAGGTTTTTGGACCGCACCCAGTGTACCATTCGTGTAATTCCAGGGTGACAGAGAGCAACATGAAGTTCCATTAGATCCACTCGGGGTACAGTAGCTGCGGATATTCTGGATAGGGCATCAGCTGTAGCATTTTTGCTTCCTGGGCGATATACTATGTCGTACTTAAAACAGGCCAAATCAAGTCTCCAACGTGTGATCTTTTCATTTTTGATTTTGCCTCTATGGTGTTGGTCGAACATGAAAGCTACAGAACGTTGGTCTGTGAATACTTCGAAATGTCTGCCGATGAGATAATGCCTCCAGTAACGTAGGGACTCAACTATGGCATAGGCTTCTTTTTCTATCGATGAGTGTCTTTGTTCAGACTGATTTAGTGTTCTAGAAAAGAATGCTATTGGCCGACCAGCTTGGCTTAGGGTAGCACCTATAGCGAAATCAGAGGCATCTGTTTCCACACGAAATGGGGTGTTTTCCTCAATTGCAGCTAGAGTGGCATTAGCAACAGACTTTTTTAAAAATTCAAATACAGCAACAGCCTCCTTTGAGAGGGGAAATGGACCTTCTGTCAATAGAGGGCGAATTTTGGCAGAAAAGGACGGAATCCATCTACAATAGTGGGCAAACATTCCTAGAGCTCTTCGCAGTGAGGCTATATCCCTAGGCACAGGTAGACTCATTAATGGCTTTAATCTTTCTGGGTCGGGTCTGACTATTTTGTTTTGAATTATGTATCCTAGTAACGCAATAGATTTTGAAGAGTACATGCACTTATCATCGTTTAAAGTTACATTGAGTTTCTTAGCAGCGATCAGGAACTTTTGCAAATTTTTATCATGCTCTTGCTGATCCCTTCCACAAATAGTAACATCATCTAAATAGGGAAACGTATCGTCCAGCTGTTCTTCTTGAAAGAGTTTATCGATAGTTCTTTGGAAGCTTGCCACACCATTAGTCACTCCAAAAGGAACTCTACGAAATTGATACAATTTTCCATCAGCTTCAAATGCGGTGAAATGTCTCTCTGAGTCAATGATTGGCACCTGATGATAAGCACTCTTTAAGTCAATTCTACTGAATATTTCATATTGGGATATTCTGGAAATAAGTTCCTCAATTTTAGGAAGAGGATAAGCATCGAGTAAGGTAAATTTGTTTATGGTTACTGAATAATCAATGACCATTCTGGGTTTACGGTTTTCACCTTTAATCACAAATGCTTGAGCTCGTCACGGTGAGTGACTGGGTTCAATGATGTTTTCTATTAGCAGTCTTCTAACTTCTGCCGCAATAAACTGTTGGTCTTCTATAGTGTGTCGTCTCGACTTGGTGATCACTGGTCTGCAGTCTGGAGTTAAGTTGGCAAATAAAGATACAGGATCTACCTTAGCAACAGCTACAGAACATATTTCCAGTGGAGGTTTGCTTCCCTCGAAGTTGACAATCAATGATGAGTGAAGTTTTAGGATGTCATGCCCGATTAAGAGATCAGCACACAAGTCTTTCATGACTAGAATTTCTATTCCTTCATAGCGATGAGCTTGGACCTCAATGCTCACGATACAACGTCCAGCAATTTCTGATGTCATTGCAGAATTGGCCATTGTGATTTTACCAAGATATGGTACTACTTTAAGCTGGCATGTTGTTATATGACGGGAGTTTATAAAACTGAGGGAGCTACCCGTGTCAATTAAAGCTTGAAGTTTCACACCATTAACAGTCACTGTAGCTAACGACTTTTGTAGGCAACTAGGTGCAGCACATGAAAGCGAGGCTAAGACGTGTGCAGATGTTCCTACTTCGCTTGTATTACGTTGTTGTTTTGATTTGCATACTCGTTGGTAGTGCCCTTTCTTGCCACAATTACGGCAGGTTACATGTTTAGCAGGACAGATGCTTCGCTGGTGGCGATCATTTCCACAAAAAAAAACATGCATTCGATCGTGATGGAGTTGCGGCAGCAAGGTGTTCTTGCTCCTGTAAAGTATTTCCTTCAGAAAAAGACCTAGTTTCTCTGTTTTTTTCAGCGTAATAAGCTGCAGCTGTGTGCATTGGTGTCTGTACTGTCAGATAGGATGCTGAGTGCAGCTCTGCCAATTTCAAAGATCTAGCTTGATCAAAAGCATCATTTAAGCTTATAGTTGTGTTTTCCAGCAGCCGTTCCCTGATGCGAGTGCTTTTTAGGCCCCGAATAAATGAGTCACTTACGTACTCGTTTTTGTATTGTTCTGCTGTGACAGCCTTGAAATCACAGTCCTTGCTGAGTTGTTTTAAGATTTGTAAGTATTCTCCGACTGTTTCTGTCGTTTGTTGACCTCTGGAGGCTAAACAATGTCTAGCAAAGATTTCGTTGCGACGTACGATATATAGAGAGTCCAGGGTAGATATAGCATCGTCATAGCTTTTCGCATCGTTGATACTTAAAAATACAGTCGCGGAGATGTAATTGCATAAGAGCGAAAGCTTACCATCGTCGTTAACATTAGGTATTTTGGCAACAAAATTCGTCTACATCGAAACGTTCTGGCTTTAGCAATTGCTCCATGGGAAAAGAAAAACGATGTTGATAAGCTTATGATAAGATATTTTCTGTGTTGATTAAACTGTTATATTGATAAAGTAAAATAAACAGAAAAGGTTTATCTTTAATCAACAAAGATGACACATAATGTTTGGCTACATGAATAATGGAATTAAACTAAAATGTAAACAACATAGTGTTGCCAGATTACAAAGCAAAGTGTAAGAGAGGTGTTGCCATTACAGTAAAATATATATATAACAAGGATATTGGTCATTATTCTTTTCACTGAAAGACGCGTACCGTTACAAAGTCTGGGTTGATGTTTCGGATGAGAATGATAGATACTCCCGTTTTCAATGTTAAAACGTGCGGCGGCATACCTGGCAAATCAAGTGAATTCAGAAATTCAGTTGGGTAGTTTACAACCTCGTTTTGATCTATTACAGTATCGATGGATTTATATGTTCTTGCATAACCTGGAATTTCATTTAGAATGTGATTATTGATGTCATGTACATCGCTATTTATTAGATTTTTATAATTTTGAGCGATATTTGGAAAAACGTTGTGAAAAAGTTCATCTACGGTTGAAATAATTTTACAGAAGTCTGTTGGCAGTGTGATGCTTTGGGTGGATTTATCTATTGCCATCATTCCATTACCAATATCCACTAATTGCTTTGCAAAACGTTCGGCTGATGCATCATGCTGTAGTTGAACACGCATGTTGGTCTTTAAGTGTAATTTTTGTACATGTTTCCACAACGCTGGTAATTTGAGACATGCATGAAGTTCATCAGCAGGAGTTGAAATTGGAATTACTGGTAGAGTTTGTCGAAAATCACCGGACAATAAAATTAGTGCGTCGCCGAAAAGCTGTTCATTTTCTCTCAAATCTCTTATTGTGCGATGAAGCGCTTCTAATGCCTTTCTGTGCGCCATAGCGCATTCATCCTAAATTATAAGTTGGCATGATTGTAGTATTTTACCCATTACAGAATTTGTTTTGATATCCCATGTGGGTTTTTCGGTGAATTGCATATTTAAAGGTAATTTAAGTGCTGAATGCGCTGTTTGGCCACCATCCAAAAGAGTTGCCGCAATTCCAGAGCATGCCAAAGCCAATGCAGTTTTGTTATGTGATCGTATAGTTGCCAGGATAAGGGAAATTAGAAATGTTTTACCTGTTCCTCTAGGTGCATCTAAGAAACAAAATCCACCGCTTCGATTTGTAACAGCTGTCATAATTTTGTACCAATTTTGAAAGATTTGATTGAACAAATGAACTTAGTTTGTCAATATCAAAATGCGTTTGTCGTAGAAAATTACGATTGAAAAGATCGTTTGAACATCGATTTGGCGCAGGAATTTCTAGTTCTAACAGTATTTTATTGAAGATTGTTAAACATATGCCTTCGATTGAAAATAAAGCCTCATTATATACGTCTGGAGAGAATTGGATGTGCGGATTTTGTTTTGTTTCACGTAAGCGATGTAGTATGTCTTCACTCATATTGTCTTTGTATTTTTCCCAAAGATCTTTTGGATTGGATGGAAAGCACATAGTTAATATTATTGAAAATAACGTGCGTATTTGCTGTGGTCGAGCAGTATTAGATGCATCCGCCATTGAAGCGTCCCAACGTGAGTTGTTTTCAAGAAGATTTAATTTTTGGCAAGCTTCGCGATAAGTGACACATACTTCATTGTTTACTGTTCTTAATTCTTGAAACGATGTCGGTCCTCGCACGTTGACTAATAGTAATCGTAAGTAAAAGCATTCTACATTGTTAGGGTGGATGGTGTAGAGACGACCTAATGCGTCAGTTGAATATTTTTTTTAATGGCGGGCACTTGGAACTATTGTCCATTGGTCACAGAAAGTTCCAGAACTGCTTACTCTCTTTTCGTTACCCAGTGGGCACCTGAGGTGGAGCCACGGCGGTGGAGCAGCGTCGCATCATCTTTTGGCGACTACGCGCAATGTCTGGCGCCACATCACTCCCCACCGGAGTTTCATAGTCGTCAGATTCTGAAACGAACTCTTCTTTCATACCGAGTAATGTACTTCCTTGAATCCGGTATCTTTTCTGCCAAAGGAGACTCTGAAGTTGTAGTTGAAGAATGATGAGACTGGCCAGGAGAATCTCCGTGGTTTAAAGAATGGGTCTCGTCCACTGGCAAATAAGCCGGTTTCAACCTGTCGATGGAAATCCACTTTTTCTTTGTGGAGATCTGCAAAAGATAAATTTTAGCTTTTATCTTAAGAACTAAATATGGGCCATCATACGGAGGTTGTAATGGTCTCCGTACGGCGTCATGCCGCACGAACACATGCGTACAAGTCTGAAGATCCTTAGGCACATAAACGACTAGTCAGTCATGCCAAACAGAAGCTACAGGCTTGACCTCACTAAATGCTTTACGTAACTGAGAAATCAATTCAGACTGCGAGATGTCATTTCCCGAGTTAGTAAAGAACTCTCCGGGAACTCTCAATGTTTGCCCATAGACTAACTCCGCAGAAGAGAAGTTCCAATCTTTTCGAACAGCAGTCCTCAAACCTAGGAGAACTAATGGTAAATTATCAAGCCAAGAATCTGTAGTATAACACATAAGGGCTGCTTTTAATGTTCTATGAACACGTTCAATCATCCCATTGGCCTTAGGATTATATGCAGTTGTACGTATATTTTCAACACCCAGAATTTGTGCTAATTTCTTGAAAGTGAAGGAATCCAGTTGTCTTCCCTGATCATTTGAAATTCTAACAAGAGCACCAAACCGTGAAACCCAATTAAAAATCACTGCTCGTGCCACTGTATTTGCCGTGATGTCTTGCAGAGGTACCACCTCAACCCATCGTGTAAACCGATCAATTAATGTTAAACAGTACTTATATCCTCTACACATCGGTAACGGGCCAATCAGGTCCAAATGCAAATGCTGGAACCTAGCATTAGGAACAGGAATTTTTCCCAATGGAGATATAACATATCTATGTATTTTAGCCTTTTGGCAACTTAAACACGTGCGACACCACTGAACAATGTCTTTTCGAATTGATGGCCAAACATATGTACTACATAACTGTCTTACAGTAGATCGAGCACTGGTGTGTGCAAGATTATGTACAGAATCGAAAATCATTTTTCGAAATTTCATGGGTACATACAAACGAGCACTAGGTTGGGAGACATCAAAATACAAATTTACATCAGAATTAGGCAAAAAAATTAATTTAAATTTAAGATTAGTAACATCTGGATTTTTTAAATATACCTGCAATTCCTCATCAGTCAGCTGCAACTTGCACATAATAAATTTTGTCAGGAAAAGCAATTTCTTCTACCCTTGACAAAGCGTCTGCCACTAAGTTTTCTGTCCCTGCTAAATATCGTAAGTCACAAGTAAACTGTGATATAAATTCTAATTGACGTAAACGTCTTGGAGAACACTTTTCAAAACTTTGGACAAAGGCGTGTGTCAAAGGTTTATGATCAGTTATAACATGAAATACCCTTCCTTCCAACATATACCGAAAATGAATTATTGACAAATAAATCGCCAAAAGTTCTTTGTCATACACAGAATATTTAACTTGAGCATTATTTAACTTTTTGGAGAAAAAGGATAAAGGTATATAACCAAACGCAGGTTTTTCATGTAAAGCGCCAGCTACTCCGATGTCACTAGCGTCCGTAAACAGCACTAACTGGCAATCAGGTGCCGGGTGAGATAGCTGAGTAATGTTTACGATACTTTCTTTGCATTTTGAGAAAGAATTTTCTAACTCTGCAGTCCAGTTAATAATTTTACTATCGCCTTTTTTACTACCCCCAAGTAAAGAGTTTAACGGGGCATGCAATTCTGCCGCTTTGGGAATAAATCTCCTATAGAAATTTAAACACCCAAGAAACCTGCGTAAATCTTTTATAGTTTTGGGTTTAGAATAATTAACAATTGCATCAACTTTATGTGGTAAAGGTTTAACACCATGCTCATTCACTAAATGTCCAAGGAAGGGTACTTCAAAAGATCCAAAAATACACTTAGAAGCATTAATTGTTAAACCATACTGTTTTAAACGTTCAAATATTAAACGTAAGTGATACAAATGTTCAGTCTCGTTTGCACTTGCCACGAGAATGTCATCAATATAAGCAAATACAAAATCTAAACCATATAAAACTTCATTAATAAAACGTTGGAAGGTTTGAGGTGCATTACACAACCCGTAAGGCAGATACAAAAATTCAAATAACCCAAAAGGCGTTATTACTGCAGTTTTCTCAATATCTTGTTCTGCTACGGGGATTTGATTGTATGCTTTAGCAAAATCAATAATACTAAATACTTTCTTGCCAAATAAATTTTGAGAAAAATCCTGCAAATTTGGTAAAGGATATTTATCAGGTCGAGTACAGGCGTTTAAAGCTCTGTAATCGCCGGTAGGTCGCCAATCAGAGTTACTTTTTGGAACCATGTGTAGGGCGCTGGCCCAAGGACTTTTGGATGGCCTACAAATACCGTGTGGCAGCATGAAATCAAATTCGGATTTGGCAGCTTGAAGTTTAACAGAATTCAATCTGCGAACTTTTGAAGCAACCGGACGACCAATCGTGTTAATATAATGCACTGTATCGTGCTTAATTTTAAGATAATTAGGTCCAACTCGGGTAATTTCCGAAAATTCTTGAATTAAGTCGTGATATTTAGTATTGCCAAAAATTGTTTGAACACTTTGGATTAAGGAAGGAAAGATTTTGCCTTGATGAGTTAAAGAAGTTTTCGTACCAATTAGTTTGCTATTTTTAAGAACTATTAACAACTCAAAATGACTCAAGAAATCTGCGCCCAAAATTGGTTTTGAAACATTCGCAATTATAAATGTAAAATCAAATTTTCGATGTAAACCAAAATCGAGCGACATAACACAAAATGTTTTAATAGCAGTGCCGTTAGCAGCATGCAACACATAATTTGATGTTGGCCTGCAACCTTTAAATGTTATAGGCAATAAACTTACATCAGATCCGCTATCGACCAAGAACAGTAACCTAGTTTTGCGATCAGTAACAAAAAGTCGGTGACTAAATTTTAAATTCTCACTACTATTAACCCCCGCACTAATAGTAGAGCTCATCAGTTTAAATTAAAATTGCAAGGCTCAATACATTTGTGTGCTTTTTCTGCATACTTCCTATGATACCAACAAAGTTTCGTTATGCCAGTTTGGCTCTCTGCTTCACCTTTAGAAGTGCGAGACTTTAAATCCTTCGAAACATTTGAATTGGAACGCAAACGACTACGGGATAGACTTCGATATCTACGCATAGACTTAATTTCGTTCTTCAACTCTGCCAAATCCGTAGACATTTGAGCTATTTTTCCCATAAGTGAATCTCTATTTGCAACTTCATTACAACTTGAAGTTGCAGAAAAACTAGTTACTTCAGAAACCTTATCGGCCAAAGTTGATAAAGTGTCTAAACCTTCCGTACTAACACTTAAAATAGACTGAATAGATGAGGGTAAATGAGATAGCCAAAAAGATTTAATAACCTCATTTGAAAAATTAGATCCTGCCAATTCTCGCATATGTCGCAACAAGGCAGACGGCTTAGAATCCCCCAATGCAAGGTCCTGGAGTAAAGTTTGAATTCTTTTACTCTCGGACAAAGAAAATTCTGCAATAAGTCTATCCTTAACGGCAGTGTAAGGCTTTTCCAAATTTGGGTTTCTAACCAAGTCTGCAATTACTTGCATAATATGCTGATCAAGAACAGAGATTAAACAGCAATACATAGTAGATTCAGACGTAATCCCTGATAATTTAAAATTAGCCTCAATCTGCGTAAAACATAGACTTGGATTATCAATCCAAAATCCAGGTAAGCGAAGGCCAATTTTATGAATTTCAGTTTCAGTACCCGTTTTATCTTTATCAGTCATTGTAACACAAAACTAAGCAACACGTTAAAGATTCACTTATGAAAATTTTCAAACTAAACTAGTTATATATATATATATATATATACATTAGAGCAATTGAATAACTAGAGGATATCTGGAACATTCACAGTAAAAATTAAGTATTTACATAACTAAGAACGTATCAGAACTATAAATATTATACTAAGAATTAAATACAACAGTATTTAAAGTTCGTACATTCAAATTCAATAACTACTAATTAAAGTCTCTTACAATAATGTTTAAAAATTTCAGTCTAATTAATATAATACAATACAAAAGATATTACTATGCATTAAGTTTAAATTAGTGCAAACAAAGCAGTTGACTGAATAAGAGAGGAAATTGTACATTACCAAATTCAAGTAGTTCCAAATTGTAAAACAACGGATAATAGCATATTCAATTAAAAAAAAAATAAACACAAGGGTCACCAAATGAGGGGGAGGAACCCTCTCATATTAAGTTGAGAACAACTATAACAACATCAATCAAACATTTATTAACAACTTAAACATAACGAGATAAAAAACAGAAAACTAAAAGCGTGAGAGTGTGCACAGAGCAAAGCTCGAAGCTTCTTATATACTGAAAGGTACAAGGTTGCCGATCTTATTTCCATCATCTTTTGGCGACTACGCGCAACGTCTGGCGCCACAAACTCACGTGCGGTAATATCATGACGATCAGATGATGATTGTCCTGGTAACAAAAGCTCTTTAATTTCAACCCAAGCAGGATTGCATATAAATGTAATACATAAATCTGGGCGCCCATATGAGCGAACATATGTCATGGCATCCTGTGAATATTCATACATATGCCTTAGACTCCCTGTAAATGTAGCCGGCAGTATAATAATTTTCCCCACATCATTAGGATTAACGTTATCATCATTAATTATTGCATCCCGTAAATGAATGTATTCTTCCGAACGTAGTTTGGTTTGATTTAATTTAATATACAGTAGGCGTTCAGTTACGATTTTCACATACATATCGACAATCTATTGATGAAATAATTGTCGAGATTTTAAGATGTGATTATCAGCGTTTTGACGAACCATTAATCTATATGCATAAAAATTCATGGCACTAACTTCCTTATTGGTTTCCTCGCCTGTTTGTGGAATTCTCAATTTTATGTTAAAATGGTATCCATCCTCTCCTTGCCAAAATAAAATAGGTTATTGCAATGCATCATAGGATCGATGCGTTTCTGAGACTCTTTGAACGTCACCATTTCTGAGATAAAGAACTATATCACGGGAGGAAAATTCTTCGACAACTATAGCAATAGCCACCTCGTCTAATGTTGGTGCATTGTATTTTCCTTTGCGGCGGCCTGCAGGAGTTTTGTCAGCTCTAATAACAACTTTGTAATTATCGGATGGCATTTTGTCAAGTGCAGTTCTGAACAGCCTAATTAACTAATTATGTTTATTGAAAAAATTTTATAATGAGGTAACAATTTCTCGTTTAGTGCCATTGTTTAACTGACAACGTTGATTGGCTTGATCATTTGTGTTGAAAATAAATTTGTGCATGAAATAAATTTGTAGAAATTTATGATCCGCGCTAGGCAATGGAAGAAGTGATCCCGCACGATGATAAATTTGGCCTTGCACTTTGAATGTTGGCATGTAATTCTCGTTCACGATACGTGTAGCACCGAATGAAGTCATTTGGAAACACGAATTGTACCAGCGTATATTCGCCAAAAATTTTTTCGATTGATTTGTTTGACCTGATAAGAGAGTTGAAAATGGCTCGGCTGGCGACGTTAAATCTGATAGTTACACTTTGCCTCCAGAACAGCAAACTCCAGCTGTTTCATTCTTAAATTTGAGAGCACTACAAAACATACATAATTGATCCATTTTTCCGATGATGACGCTTGGGTGAAGACTAAAGTTGGTTGCCGGATCATAGTGAAATGCACTGAGATTCAAATCAGAGTATTGGCAGCGTCTAAATAGCAAAGTGCGTTCTTGATTGGTTTTTAGTCTTGCTTCACGTTGCTCAGATGTCTCCGACGAACGGGCATGACTAGTGCGTTCTTGATCAGCTTTCATTCTTGCTTCCCGCTGCTCGGATGTTACCGACGTACGGGCTTGGGTAGTGCGTAGTTGCTTTGTTAATAGTCTTCTTTCCTGTTGCTCAGACGTTTCTAAGGAACAGGCAAAAGCATTGTGTTCTTGATTAGTTTCAAGTCTTTTTTCCCCATTGCTCCAATGTTTCTGAAACACGGGTATTTCTCTTTTTGCGAGCTTGAGGTATCGATCGACTAAGAGCGATTCGTTTAAGCGGCATATTTTTGCAAATATTCTCTCTCACTAACAAAAAGAAATGTGAAAGTTGACAGTGATCGCAAATTTGCTAAACCGAAAACTCGCGTATATATTTTAAATAATAAAAAGTGCAATAAAAATGAAATAAATAAGAAATATAAAAATTATAAAATTTAAAACAAAAATCTTTTTTTTTAAATGAAATAAATAAAATGAATGAATTCGAATAATAAACAATCTAATAGTTTTCAAATGACAACTGTCACAGCAATGAAATCTTCGAAAACTATATTTAATTGTGCTAACTAAAACTGCATACTAAATATAAATAATTATGGAAAACGTGCAATTTGAATGAAATTTGCTTTTGCCTTGATATTTATTAAACAGATTTCACAATTCGCGATCGCAACGGTCGAGTACGCCATCTAGCGGGAGCCTGAAAATATCGGACATTAATTTATTTAGTTCCATCAAAATCATTGGCAGAATCAGACGCCATTTTCTTAGCAGCAAATACGAAGCAAAATTTCTCTAAGGAAAGGGCCGAAGAACTTGAAAAAACTCTCCAGAATATTGGTAAATCTTTCAGAAACAGAACACGCCAAACATTTGAAGAAAAACTCCTCAATTTTTAAATTCTATGATCAACAAACTTGCATCTGATAACTTCCGACTTCGGTGTTGCATACTGTTCAGATGTGTCTATTACGGTAAAATACATTTCTTCTGTCTTCAATTCATTACAAATTAAAGTGAAGTAACATTGCTTTCTTCATTCCAATGAATAAATGTTAACGTACAGAACTGTAGTTATTGAATATTCTTCTTCTTTATAGAATAGTATATATTTCTGTATCTACATAATTCAGAAAACAACAATAAAGTATCATCCGTTACTTAAAATAGTATCATTTGTGCTGATTATTAATACATTTTTATCGTTTTCTTGGTAAGTATTTTTTAGTTTTGAAGGAATAATTTCAACTTGAATTCAGCTATTCTGTTTTAAAGCTACATATTAAAATTCATATCGAGATCTTACAATTATAAAATTTTGCTGTGTGGTATGTTCTCTAAAAGTAATGAAGAGATAATCTATGTATATATTATTTGAAAATAAAATTTTGAAACGAAGAACATTTTATTTCGGAATTCTCCTGATTTATAAATTAGGTAAGTGTTATGATTTTCATAATAAAAACTTTTCTTGTAAAATATTTTTTTTCTTATTTGATGATAGTTCTCTACAGAATGGATTTTTACGTCTGATTAAGAACTATAAGAAAAAGAAAGAAACAATATGGAAGTTTTTTATTTCAATATGAGGAATTTTTAAAATTGTTTTTTTTATCCTAAGAATTCTTTATTTTATGTTTTTTACTTTATAATTTTTTGATAAAAATTGTAGTTAAAATAATTGTTTTGAAAAATTAAATGGTACAAATGGTGTTTATGTATACGTCTTGTATATTCTAATGTTTGAAGTAATATGATTCAGAAAAGTATGGAATAAAATTTCGGTACTTACGTATTAACACCACCGCAACTACAGATTTGGCCGTTTTTAAGTGCCGCCAATCTACACCTAAAATTTTTGTGACAAATCATAAAATAAAACACTTAATTTAAAATCAAAACACTTTCAAATTTTAAAACATTTTATTTAAAATCAAAGTAGTTAATCTAAATTTCGGTGGAAAATGGGCCGATATAGAGTTTAACATAGATTAAAAAAAAATCTCTATTTTCTTTCGTCGCCATATGAACTCTAATAAATAAGATTCCAAATGAAATTACATTTCCAAAACGTACGTTTACCATAATAAAGTTTCATGTCATGAGAATTGGTACATTTTCGTTTTTTGGTGAAATATTTCGCTCATGAAAAATAAAATTGCACCTTGTTTTGTTTTTGGCAAATCCCAAAGACGAATTTTCGTAGCACTAAAAAATGGCGTCAAAAAAGAATTGTTTTTTTGTTTTTGTTTTTTTGTAAGCATTCTTTATTTTACGTTTTTCAGTTTCTAAATAATGATTTTTATTTAAACTTAAAATTTTTTGATAAAAATTGTTGTTAAAAAACTTTTTTTTTTAGAAAATTGAATTTTATAAAATTATGAGGCTTGTGTATATTTTTTGTTCATTTTAATTTTTGAAGTAATATGATTCTTAAAACTATGGAAAGTTTAAATAGGCTTTTCATGTTATATTATTAAATTTAGAAAAACTATTTCTCGGGCAGTAGGGTTTAACTCTTATAAGAATATAAATATTTTTTTTTCTGTTTATGCACAAATATTTTTCCGATGTGCTTTGGATGTTCCTTCTCTAAAAAAAAGAGATACCATTTTGTTTTCGCTTGCATAAGAAAGAATATCAAACATTTTTCTTTTTTAAATTTAATAAGCCACAATAAAGAAGGAACGTTGCAATGCTACACGCTACACTAAAGACGTTTCTAAAGTAACTGAAAGACTGTTCATATAGAAATCGCAGGTATTCGTCTTATACAACAACGCCCCCTATAGTTCGTTGCGATCGCGAATACTAAATCCGTGATACGACCAATAATTAAGAAATTTATTCTCGTTGATTTTACTTGCTTGTGCTCACCTCTGACACACAGAAACTTGCACGAATTATAATTATTTCTTTCTTTCTTTCAAATGGCAGAGGTGAATTGACATTTTAGAAAGCGAAAACACAGGAACAAAACAAGAAAGTAAAAAGTCATTTCCTCAGGAGCGCTCTTGCCTCCAAATATCGCGCGGTAGACGACGACCCGCGGAGGGCACAGGATGTGGCCGCCATCGAAAACAGCTTGGCTCTTGCACAGAGAACAACAGGGATCAGGTGCCAGCCCTAAACGAAACAGGTGCGCGGCTAGTCAGTCATGTATATAGTCGAAACTGAGACACCGTTTCGCGGCGCCGCCAGTCTGGAATGGTGTTCTGTGGAAGATCTCTCCACACTTTGGTTTTTACCCTTTCTGATAATTGGTGATGGAAATCCCCATTGATTTTTGATCTAACGATCCTTTTTAAAGTTGAGAAGGGGACTGGGCTTTATATTGAATGGATAATTAAATATTGAAGTATATGTAATTCACTTTTCTAAATGAATAGAGTTATAGAATAGAAAATATGTTGTTATCTTCAAGATATCTGTTGTTATCTTCAAGATATTTGAAAACTGAATCGTTTATAGCAAAATTTAAAACAATGGCTAACTTTTAACCAATCAGAAAACTCCATTTCGATTTTCGCTCATACTGCTGGAACGGCTTTTCGCAGAATGTTCTATTGTTGACAGTGACCTTCTTCGTGCTAAGTTTCATAGCATTTGGTCGGTTGGTTTAGGAGTCTATAAAGGACAGACAGACATTCATTTATATATATAAAGACTAGCTGTACCCTGCGTACGTTGCGAGTACGCAGTACTGCGTACGTTTTCAGTTTGAATTTTAATTTTGTATTTAAGTGTGTGAATGAGATTTGCGATTTGTAGCAACCACATCACTAAGCTACAACAACGCCACCACATACAAGGCAGTGGATGCTCAGAGTTTGAACCGAATGGACCTACTCCTTTTTGCCCTTCTCATAATTAATTAAATTTATGTTTGCTTGTTCGTGTGCTATATGTATACTAATAAAATATTTGGCACTAAGCTTTCTTCCCTTATTTTAAACCCCCGAGATCTAGTTAGGGGCCACATTGGCGACCAACGCCTTCTGTTCGAAAATAGTCTGAGCGTCTGCTCAATAGTTTTTTCAGGTGGTAAACCAGGGAAACCCTTTCCCGTTCATCATTTTTTTTGGAAAATTCCTTTCCTGCAAGAAAACATACGATTTGTTATGTACTACACCCAGTGGTACTGGTTTTCCTAAAGATTGAATAAAGATTCTGTATGGGGTCCCGCATCCCCAACACTCCTGATAAGCATACTTTTCATAGTAAAATATTAAGTTAAATATTTAAATATTAAGTTAAATATTTAAATATTAATTTAAATATTTAAATATTAAATTAAATATTTAAATATTAAGTTAAATATTTAAATATTAAGTTAAATATTTAGATATTAATTTAAATATTTACAAAGTATTGAAACTTTATGAAAATATTAGTGTTATGTTTTAAAGTGTATATATTGTGCAAAAGCTTAGAAACTGCATTCTAAATATTTAAGCATTAAATTTTTCTTCTTAAAAGAATGTTTCAAAAATTTTATCGAAAGTGAAACTTATGTTAATGATTATCAAGAACTAATATCTTAATTGAATTATATATATTTTGTACTTTCTAAAGAGCTTATCCGAAGCTCTATAATATATGTGTATTACTTTGAAGAAAAATAAGATAGTAAATTGCAAACGCTCACCTGAGCTTTATTTTGTTGTTATTGCACAGTTACTTTTTACACAATTAAAATTTGTTTACGTATTTCTGAATATAAGTTCATTATTTTAATTATAAAAAGTATAAAAGTATTTAAGGATTCACCCCGAATTCTATAATTTTTCTTAAGTAAGGTAACAACTGATTTTTTTTTGTTTCATAAAAGTGATAAAAGCAAATATTTAATATCAAAAAACATTTTTATATTTATTAAAGATGGCGACGTAAAGTTAGAAAGTTTCACTTTCGATCGCCTACGCAATAATTCTTAAAAAGTACCTATATAATTCGTTCCAACCAGGAAGTGTTGGATTAAAAATATTTAATTCATGGATAAATGAGAATAGCTTATTTATTACTGTAATTTTGAAAAAATGTTATCTCAATATCACATTCATGAAGTGAATGTTTTATTTTTTTTATTTGGTGGTTTAAGATGTCACTAATAATAAGCTCTCGTAGCATTTATCGAAATAAATTGCATGTTTTGATTCCTCAAAAGTATTAAAAGAGGAAATCAGTTCTTTTTTTTTATTTTATCTATATATATAAAAGTGAATGTGTGTCTGTCTGTCACCTATAGACTCCTAAACCATCCGACAGAAAGCTGTGAAACTTGGCATACAGATAGTTCAAAGCACGAGGAAGGTTTGTGTCGACATTAGAACATTCTGCGACAAACCGTTTCAGCGATATCAGCGAAAATCGAAATGGAATTTTCTGATTGGTTAAAAGTTAGCCATTGTTTTAAATTTTGCTATAAGCGATTCAGTTTTCAAATATCTTGAAGATAACAACAGTGATATTTTCTATCTTATAGCTCTATTCTTTTAGAAAAGTAAATTACATATTCTTTAATATTTAATTATAATTCTGGCAAGTTTCTTTATGTCAGGTGAGCACAAGCACGTAAAATCAACGAGAATAGATTTCGTAATTATTGGTGGTATCACGGATTTAGTACTGTGAAAACTGCTTAATAAAAATAAAGGTGAAAGCAAATTTCATTCAAATTGCACGTTTTCAATAATTATTTATATCTATTATGCAATTTTAGGTTAGCACAATTAAATATAGTTTTTGAAGGTTTCATTGCTGACAGTTGTCATTTGAAAACTATTAGAATGTTTATTATTACAAAGTTTTCGAATTCCCAATAATTTTATTTCTTTCATTTAAAAAATAGATTTTTGTTTTAAATATATTTTTATATTTTTTATTTAAATTATTTCATTTTTATTGCTTTTTTTATTACTTAAAATAAATATGTGAATTTTAGATTTAGCAAATTTGCGGCCACTGTCAACTTTTACATTTCTTTTTGTTTGAGAGAGAATATTTGCAAAAATATGCCGCCTAAACGAATCGCTCTTAGTCAATCAACATCTCACGCAAGCAAAAAGAGAACTGCCCGTGTTTCAGAAACATTGGAGCAACGGGAAAAAAGACTTGAAACTAATCGAGAACACAATGCTTTAGCCCCTTCCTTGAAAACGTCTGAGCAACAGGAAAGAAAACTGTTAACAAATCAACTACGCACTACTCAAGCCCGTTCGTTGGAAATATCAGAGCAACGGGAAAGAAGACTGTTAACGAATCAACTACGCGCTACTCAAGCCCGTTCGTCGGAAACATCAGAACAACGGGAAAGAAGACTGTTAACAAATCAACTACGCGCTACTCAAGCCCGTTCGTCGGAAACATCAGAGCAACGGGAAAGAAGACTGTTAACGAATCAACTACGCACTACTCAAGCCCGATCGTTGGAAACATCAGAGCAACGGGAAAGAAGACTGTTAACAAATCAACTACGCGCTACCCAAGCCCGTTCATTGGAAACATCAGAGCAACGGGAAAGAAGACTGTTAACAAATCAACTACGCGCTACCCAAGCCCGTTCGTCGGAAACATCAGAGCAACGGGATGCAGGAAGGAAAATCAATCAAGAACGCACTTTGCTGCCAATACTCTGATTTGAATCTCAGTACATTTCACTATGAACCGACAATCAACTATAGTCTTCACCTAAGCGTCATCATCGGAAAAATGGATATTTTTGGTAACCCGTGCTGAGGCCTACTCTTTCTAGGAGGTGTTGGTCAAGCAAGATAATCGAAACTTTTCTTGGCGAAAAAATGTCGGTACATTCGTGTTTCCAAATGACTTCATTCGGTGCTATAAGTATCGGTGCGCATATGGGCAGCCAGAGTTATTTATTACATTCACATGCAATCCTGCTTGAGCTAAAATTAAAGATCTTTTGTAACCTAGGCAAACATCATCAGATCTTCATGATGCATTACCACACGTGAGTTAAAACCAGTATTAAGCTCTATACTTAGTTTTATTGCAAAGCGTCATATTTTTGGAGAGACACGGTGTTTGATGTATTTTATGTAATGGCAAAAAAAAGAAGAAAAAAAGAAAAAAAAGAAAGAGAATTGCCACATGATTTGGCTTATTGAAAAAATCACACCATGACAAATTGGCCAGCTCATATCAACAGAAATACCTGATGTCGCCATTGATTCAAACTTTTTTCAGATCATCAGCAAAAATATGTTTCATGGTCCACGTGCATCACCATACATGTCTGTTTGAAAATTCACTAACGATATCCTAGAGAATTAACTGTTGAGACTATCACTGGTTTATTTCACCATTAAATAAAATTCTCATTTCAAATCATAATCGCAAATCTCATTTACACACTTAAATACGAAATTAAAATTCAAACTGAAAGCGTTGCAACGCACGCAGGGTACAGCTAGTATTTAATAATTATAAGAAAAAGATAAATGTTAAAATATTATTCATCACAATAATTTTGCATATTGTTAATAAAATTACATGTTATGATGTAAACATTTGGTGTTATCTATTAAATTGAACTTTATATATTCTTTTGAACAATGATATTTTACTAATAACACAATGCTTAATATTTACAAAATAAATGTAGTATTCTTTAAAAGTTATAAATTTTATGAAACTGTAGAAGTATTATAATTTGGTTTCCAAGCCATGTTCTCTATTGCTTCTTTTAAAGATTTATTTTTTTTGAATCTTCGGAATAGAGACTTATTATTTTGCAATCTTGTTTAGCTTTTAAAGTAGATTATTAGAACTTTTATTTTGGTTTTATTTTCGTATAGTAGTGTTTTCCTGTGTTTAAGAAATATTAATTTTATAATAAATTATCTTGAATCAGTATTCATGCATAAAAGTGAAGGTTGTTTTGTTAGTACTATTAAAAATAATATTCCATCATTGAATTTTAATTCATCTTTCTAATTAAATATAATTTTATTTCTATCATTCAACTTAGTATTTTATGTGGTAAATACAATATTTATTAACATTTTTGCAATTTTAAAACTCTTCAGACAGTGTGAATTTATAACATGTTTTCATATTTAAATTTCAAATATCAAATTGGAAGTGAAAGAAAATTTAATTTGAGGTATTTTAACTGATTTTAAAATAAATAAGTGGTACTTATATTAGGATTTATAGGACACTATAAAAAACACGAACTTTTACAAACTGTCATTTTGAATATCAAACTTTTATAGACATTACAACTATTACGAAAATTTCGAACTATTCTACAAAATTAATTTATCATGGCTTACCTTGCGAAAGGTCGAAAGGAAGACTTACGACGATTGGCACAAGAATTTGGTTTGGACGTAGGTGACAATCTAAAAGTCATCCAACTGATGGACTTAATTTTCGAGTCTGAGGGGTATGACGAAGAACTAACGAAAAACTTATTAACCACTTTAATAGAAGAGAGAATTTCCCTTGAAAAGGCGTCTGAACTACAAGATATTGCTACACAAAAGGCAAATGAGCAGGCTCAAATCTCTAAACAAAGGGAAATGGAGCAGGAGCGAATCGCCAAAGAAAAAGAAATTGAAGATGAGAGAATAGAAAAAGCAAGAGCTCATGAACTTGAAATTCTTAAGCATAAGCTACAACTTGAAGCCCAAAAGTTGTCTTCACTTTCACCGGCATCACCCGGTGAACGCCGATTCACCAAAACTTTAATTGAAAAAATTGATCCCCAACTTCAAACCAAAATATGATGATATATCGCTGTTTCTAAATCTCTTTGAAAGGCAACAAAAGTTTCTAAAAGTTCCAGAAAATCAGTGGGTTGCATATTTGCTAGGAGTCCTGCCCAGTGACGTTGCAAAGATCATCGCTCGAGAACCAAATGTGAAAAGGCTGAAGATTAAACCTTTATAAAAGATATCTTACTGAAAAGATTAAAGTTAAGTGCCCAGCGTTTTCGACAGTTATTTGGAACTCATAAGAAAAACCCTGATTGCACATGGAATGATTTTTATTTTGAACTTCGAAGCTATTTTGAAAATTGGATTAAGGAGGTTAATGTTAATACGTTTGAAAAGCTAAAAGAGTTCATAATAACTGATCAAATGAAGAAAAGAATTCATCCAGAAGCTAAAGAGCACTTTTTAGATGTCTGGAGTGAATGGAAAACACATGAGGATTTAATTAAGAAAATGGATATGTATGAAAACCTTCGTTTTAGCAAAAAAGATTTGCAGAAAGCAAATGCGGAAAAGAAGCTTAATTTGAAACAAACAGAATCGCAAAGACTTTATAATCAAAACAAGTATTCGTGTAGTCCCTGGGTACAATATGACCAGAAATATAACATGCATCCTTTCAGACAAGAAAATAGGCGAGATACTGGACTTCAAAGTCATAACAGACAAGACTTTTCTAATTATAAAAGAACTCCGCGAAGGAATGATTTTATGTATGGTGATCAACCTCATAAAATAAACAACGGAAATTTGAAGAAGACAGAAACCATTTAAGTTTCTATGGTTGTGGAGCTGTCGGCATTATTAAATCAAAATGTCCTACCTGCTCAAAGCCCAAAGGAGAAGCAAAAGTATCTGCTAATAATGTTAATTTGTATGCATTTCAATCATCAACATCACCACCCAGTTTGATTCTCTTAAAAATTTTTGGAACATATGCTGCTGCCTGTGCTGATACTGGGGCATCTCATTCAATTGCTGGAGAGAAGTTATATCATCGATTACAAGAAAAAAAGTGATTCCATGAAAATCCATGCATGCAATATCCTTTCTATAAGGTCCCTCCTGAGAATGCAGAATATACATCCAGTACTACTTCTGAGAAAATGAATGAAGAATTATCCAATCAAGTTAAAGTTCTTGAAATGTCATCTCCTATGACGTTTCTAAGTGATGAAGGCAAAGAACTTACAGAACAGTAAAGGAAGCAACTAAATTCGTTGTTGAAAAAATTTAAAAAATGTTTTCAACTACGGGGAGATCCCACCCCTTTTATAGATCACAAAATAAATACAGGCAACCATCTCCCTGTTGCTGTACCGCCTTATAGGATGTCACCTACTAACAAAAAACTTTTAAGGCAAGAAATAGATAGACTGTTAAAAGAAGGAATAATTGAAGAGGCCGAATCTCCCTTTGCCTCTCCCGTAGTTTTGATCCCAAAACAAAATGGAACAATGCGTCTATGTATTGATTATAGACAGCTTAACTCTATTACAGTTCCAGACTCCTACCCATTACCAAGAATAGACGATTTATTGCACGAAGCTAAACCAACTTCCTTTATGTCGACGATTGACCTGAAATCTGGTTACTACCAAGTTCAAGTTGATCCAAATGATCAAGATAAAACTGCACTTGTGTGTCCTTTTGGAACTTATCGTTTCAAACGTATGCCCTTTGGTCTTCGAAATGCCCCTGCAACATTTCAGAGATTGATCGACCGTTTCCGTAATGGTCTGGAAGACATTCTAACTCTCACTTATCTGGACGAAATAATTATTTTGTCCGAGACTTTTGAAAACACATTTCCGACTTAAAGAGTGTGTTTGAAAGACTCATACTTTTCAAACTTTGCGCCAATCGAGAAAAACGTTGCTTTGCATCTACTGAGTGAAATATTTAGGGTTTTGGGTAACCCTTTAAGGAATAGAATTTGATCCTGAAAAGGTGGCCTCTATCCAGAGAATTCCACCTCTGAAAAACGTTAAAGAGATCCAATCCTTTCTTCAAACATGTTCCTGGTTTAGAAGATACATTCAATTTTTCTGAGATTTCACAACCCCTCAGTGGTCTCACAAAAAAGAAATCTCGATGGAATTGGGGATTTCAACAGCAGACGGCATTTGAAACAATTAAAAAGAGTCTTATAACACCTCCTGTGTTAAAACAAGCTGATGGTACAAAGCCGTACATTGTCCGAACTAATGCCAGTAACTACGCTATTGGAGCTGTTTTATTTCAAGGCAATGGATCCGACGAACACCCGATTGAATATGCGAGCCGACCATTTTCTCAGGCTGAACGCAATTATTCGACAACTGAAAGAGAAGCTCTAGCGGGTGTATGGGCTCTAAAAAAATTTCGTGGATACTTAGAAGGACCAGAAATTATCGTGGCATCCGGCCACCAACCTTTGAAATGGCTATTTTGTGTTAAATCTCCAACCGGTAGAATTGCTCGATGGGCACTAGAAATACAATCTTATAATATTAAAATCTAGTACACCCCAGGAAAAGCCAATGTTGTTACAGATCTCTTGAGTCGCCCAGTCTGTGAATACCAAGAAAAAACATGTGAAGTATGCACTGTCCAAATTGATTTTCCAGGCAGAAAAGCGAGCGAAATTCGTAAGGCACAATTGAACGCTGCAGAATTAAAAAAGATCATCGAATGCTTTGAAACCAAAGAAAAGAACGCAAATTACGTGAACTGGACCAGCCGTGGTTACTTCATGTCACCAGGTGTATTATATCGTTACGCTCCGGACTCAGACTCCGAAGAAGTCCAATTAGTTGTTCCTTTACAAGAGAGAGAAAACGTTATGAAAGAATACCACGACTCACCTACCGCTGGACATTATGGTATTGACGGAACATCTATATATATATTTCTCTTACAGGGCACCAAAAAAAAAGCCTCATTACAACTTCCTGAATGGCAACGTTAGAAAATCGACCAATGATTGCATCTAAAAATGTCACATGCCAAATCTAGCTGATGTGGCTCGACATATAGCGCTTTTAAAAACGGAAACAATAACCAGAGTGAACATTATCAGGTTGTTCAATTCAGCTGCGGCAAAAATAAAAATAAACAATTTAAAAAATAAAAATGCTGTTGCCAGCCATAGAATTTTTTGAAAGTAAACTTAGCAACATAAATCAAAATTATGATACCTGAGCGCTTGACGTAACAAATCCTTCAATTCTATAAGTGTTGTATCGCACAATGCCTAAATTAACAATTGCAATTTCAAATTAATATTGAAATGTACAGGTTTAGAATTTTCTACAGTGAAAAGTTTTCGGAACTTCAGTATTCAAAAAAGTATACAAAAGCTAGACGTTAAGAACGTATCCAATGAGCGAGCAAAGCGAGTATTGGATAGCGAAGCAATCCGAAATGAACTGCGAAAGCAGTTTCGGGGGTTGGTGAGCGCCAGCGAGCAGGGGGCAAAGCCTCCTAGTACAATAAAATAGTTCAAGGCTACTACTTTTCTGGAATGCGTAAATACATAACGGACTATGTTAAAAACTGTAAAGATTGCAATAGATACAAACCAAAAACCAACCGGTCTTCTAAGAACTCCAATATATTAACAAAGATTCGAAACATTGTCGATCGATCTTTTCGGTCCTTTACCTGAAACCGCTGACGGTAAAAAATGATTTTCATTATAGAAGACCCAACTACAAAATGAGTTGAACTATTTCCTCTCAAAAATGTGCCATAACACTTTTAGAAAAAGTTTTTCTACGCTATGGCATTCCCCGTAGACTTATTATTAGTGATAATGGAACTCAATTTCGTAAGTGCCGTCTTACAACAATTCACTTGACCTTACACAAATACTAACTCCTGTATATTATCCACAGTTGAACGCAAGAATCGAGATTTGAAATCCAGACTTTCTATTCTTGTGGGTGATGATCATACCATGTGGGCAGAGAAACTTCCAATGATACGTTTTGCGCTTAATACTACAAAGTGCGAAACTACAGGACAAACTGCAGTATTTCTACAGTTCGGCAGAGAACTCTCGATGACATAAAACCTTAGACCAGTTATTTACAATGACAATTTTGTTGCAGAAATTACACCATACTTAAAAAGGTTTTCGAAATATTTGACACAAATGAAGGATTTTATAGAAAAGAAGCAAGATCGAAGAAAAATATATGCTGATAAAAGAAAAAGATAAGTTGCTCAATATGGACCTGGTGATCGCGTGTGGGTTGCTTCACATCCTGTAAGTAGTAAAGCTAAGCAAAAATCAGCTAAATTTACACCTTGTCGTGACGGTCTTTATATAATACTTTCACCAACAAGTTATAAAGTTTCAACTCCTAATGAACTTATCTTCCTTGAGTCCTGACACTCAACCGATATATCCCCTTCGTAAGTGACAAAAAAGACCCCAAATTAAAACCCTTTCACAAAATCCAAGTGTTGCTCTTTCTGTCTCCTCACCAGGACGTCGTCGGAGTCAGAGGGGGAGACTGTAGCATCCACTTCCCTAAGCTACAACAGCACTCAGACTTTGAACCGAATGGACCTACTCCTTTTTGCCCTTCTCATAATTAATTAAATTTATGTTTTGTTTGTCCATGTGCTATATGTATACTAATAAAATATTTGGCACTAAGCTTTCTTCCCTTATTTTGAACCCCCGAGATTTAGCTAGGGGCCACAGATTAGGATTTGAAATGAGAATTTTATTTAATGGTGAAAAAACCAGTGATAGTCTCAACAGTTAATTCTCTAGGATATCGTTTGTGCATTTTCAAACAGGTGATGCACACGGACCACCTGTTCAGCGTTGAATTTATGGTGATGCACACGGACCATGAAACATATTTTGAATGATGATCTGAAATAAGACTGGATCAGTGGTGACATCAGGTATTTCTGTTGATATGAGCTGACAAATTTGGCATGGCGTGATTTTTTCAATAAGCTGGCAATCCTCTTTTTGCCATTCAATAGAATGCATCAAACACCGTGTCTCTCAAAAAACATGACGCTTCACAATAAAACCAAGTATAGAGCTTAATATTTGCTTTAACTCACATGCGGTTATGCATCATGAAGATCCGATGATGTTTGCCTAGGTTGCAAAAGCTCTTTAATTTTAGCTCAAGCAGGATTGCATGTGAATGTAATAAATAACTCTGGCTGCCCATATGCGCACCGATACTTGTAGCACCGAATGAAGTTATTTGGAAACACGAATGTACCGACATATATTCGCCAAGAAAAGTTTCTATTGATTTGCTTGACCCGATAACAACGTTGATGATGGGTCGGCTGGCGACGTAAAATCTGGTAGTTTCACTTTGCCTCCAGAACACCAAACTCCAACTGTTTCATTCTTAAATTTGAGAGCACTACAAAACATACATAATTGATCCATTTTCCGATGATGACGATTGGGTGAAGACTATAGTTGGTTGTCGGATCATAGTGAAATGCACTGAGATTCAAATCAGAGTATTGGCAGCGTTTGAATAGCGAAGTGCGTTCTTGATTGAAATTCATTCTTGCATTCCGTTGCTCTGATGTTTCCGAGGAACGGGCTTGTGTATAGTACGTTCTCGATCGGATTTTATTCTTGCTTCTCGTTGTTCTGATGTGTCCAACGAACGGGCTTGAGCAGTGCGTATTTGATTTGTTAACAGTCTTCTTTCCCGTTGCTCTGATGTTTCCAACGAACGTGATTGAGTAGTACGTAGATGATATGTTAACAATCTTCTTTCTAGTTGCTCAGACGTTTCTAAGGAACGGGCTGAAGCATTGTGTTCTCGATTAGTTTCAAGTATTTTTTCCCGTTGCTCCGATGTTTCTGAAACACAGGTAGTTCTCTTTTTGCATGCTTGAGATGCTGATCGACTAAGAGCGATTCGTTTAGGTGGCATATTTCTGCAAATATTGTCTCGCAAACAAAAAGAAATGTAAAAGTTGACAGTGGTCTCAAATTTGTTAAATCAAAAATTCACATATTTATTTTAAATAATAAAAAAGCAATAAAAAAGATTTAAATTAAATAAGAAATATAAAAATGATAAAATTTAAAACAAAAATCTATTTTTTAAAAGAAACTTGCGTGAATTATAATTAAATATTAAACTATATGTAATTTACTTTTCTAAATGAATAGAGCTATAAGATAGAAAATATCACTACTGTTATCTTCAAGATATTTGGAAACTAAATCGTTTATATCAAAATTTAAAACAATGGCTAACTTTTAACCAGTCAGAAAATCGTAATGTCGATAGTGACCTTCCTCGTGCTTTGAACTATCTGTATGCCAAGTTTCTTAGCATTTGATCGGTTGGTTTAGGAGTCTATAAAGGACAAATAGACATACAGACACACATTCATTTTTATATATATAGATTAGTCAGAAATTACAGTACAATTTTTCAATTTGTTGGATTAGTTAATACTCTTTACAAACTTAAAGTTTATATCTTATCATTTGACATTTTACAATGTTAGAATGACTTTCGAAACTTAGTTCCAAATGGTTCCACGAGGTAATTAGCTCAACTTCTTTTTTGTTGTCTTCTTTGATGTTTCTTCTTTCGAAAAAACCTGCCTCATTTTGCCCGTATTGCAAAGGTGGACTAAATATACCAAAAAACAAAAATTATGTTTTTTTTATGTTTTCGCGTTATTTTGTAATTAATTCGCATTATTTCGTAATATTACTTCGGAAATATAATTTTGTTTTTCATTTTTAATATAAATTTACGAAAATTATTATATTCTCATTGCTATATTTAATTATTTAAACGTACTATATTTTTTATTTATTTTTGCACGCCATATTTCAGCCACCATTTATTTTTTTGTGTGGGTATTTTTAGTGTATTTCAAAATTTCAACTATGAATTCAATTTTCCTGCACATAAAAAACCCCTAAATAAAACGCCCCCAAATTTTATCGAAATACTAATTTTGGCCACGAAACCTTGGATGCTGGCCCACAGTTAGAAGGAGTGAAATGAAGAATACCCTAAGTACCAGATGATGGAGGTTTTTCTTTTTTCAGCTTTCCTAAAAATGCTTTTTTTTTTCTTCTTTTTTTTGGACTTTGGTCGTTTTCTATTTTCTCATTTGTCTAACTCAGAAATGAGTTACGTGATTCCATTCTTCAACAACTCCTGGGTTTCCTGTTTCAAAACGTCTGCAACTGATAACCTTCACGTCATCTTTCTACAGGATTCCTTCGAGCTTGAGGGGGATAAGTCGTGGTGCCACCTGTATCAGAACGACAAAATTAACAGTCAAAATCTTTGAAGTCATTACTCTTGTGGAAGTCAAAGGTTATTTCCGCCAAAAAGGTGCGTTGGGTGTCATTACTGATAGGATTAGTTAAACCTGGAGAGACAATCAATCGTTCCCTGGAAGGATTAACATGGCCTGTTAGTTTTATGGAAAAAAAAACTTTTGAACATTAGATCAAAAATTATTCATCGTGTTCTATTGTTTTTATTTGATACCTTTTAATAGTACGTAAACTATTTCAAATAAAAGTAAATAATGTCTCATTTTAATCAGTTCAACTTAAAAACTTTAAACTTTAGATGCGAATTACAAATGTAACACATTTATATTAAAATCAACTGATGTGCACCAATTTCAGATACCAGTTATGTACAGCTCGTTCACCAGGAGTTGGCACTTGGCTCCGCCGTGGTATGCTATTTTATACTATTTCGCTATTTTTGGGAGAAGGTTGTGAGTAATCCTGAAGAAGGCTGCTATTTGGCGATAGTATGGCAAAAATATTTATTTCCCAAACTTTATCTACGTTTTTTTAACACTAAATATTTCATAAATTTTATGATATTTCGCTCCATTTCTTTTGACATTTCTCTCTTTTGAGTGAATAGTTTGTCCTTTTTGAGTCATTTTGCTGGGAAAACATCTGTTTTTAAATTTAAAATATATTTAAATAGCTAGAGAAACGAAAGGTATAATAGCAGATGATAAAGCGAAGTGACTGAAAAAGAAGTCACTGTTTGCGTTTGTCGCGCATTAAGGGTTGTCTCAATTTCAAGGGCAGAGATGTTTCTCTTCTTACTTCCGCGCGGAAATGAACTCTGCTTCCGAAGAGGTGGAGCCAAGTGCCAACTGCTGGTGAACGAATTATACTTAATTACAAAAAAGAAAACAAAAAGTCAATTAAAAGTCTTAGAATTTAATTCTATTATAAAGCACTCCAAATCCCAACTCCACACATGTACATAAATACAAAAATCATGAATATATTTTTTACCCATACTTTAAGATCAATTATCTAAGGAAAAATAAAGGGTAAACATGGAATAATTATGATTTAAATCATTAAAATTAAATATTATTACGAAAAATTCTGATCAGTTCATCAAAAGTTAGTCAGTGTGTTTGATTGTTTTTATCTTTTAATTTTTAACTATAATAAATGTCTATTTTTAATTGATATAAATATTTTTTAATGATATTAATATTTTCTTAAATTGATATTAATATTTTTTTAAATTGATATTAATATTTTTTTAAATTGATATTATTATTTTTTTTAAAATTGATATTAATATTTTTTTAAATTGAAATAAAAACGTATTTCTTGAATTGCAAGCAAATATATCAAATTTATAACAACGTGAAAAACAAGTCTTTCAATTTATTATTATTATAAAGCGTTTCAATTTCCACGACTCCAGTATTTTTATACAAAAAATTCTAGATAAATTTTATTTAAGGTTAATTTTACAAACAGTTATTTTAGAAAAAAAAAAAAAAACACTAAACATTTAAATAACTGCATTTAACTCGCAAAGGAACTAAACATGTCATTTATTCAAAATAAAAATGTATACTCCTTTCTTTTTCAGAAGTATGTTTTCTATTTCGCATAGTAAATGATCCATTATCTATTTTTAAAATAATAAATTTTTTATTCTCTGAAATTAACATAACAGCTACCAAATAAAGCCTTTTTTACTTCAGTTTACTGACAATAAAATTAACTTTATATTAAAGTAGATTTAGGATCTGTATTAAAAAGTATAGTAGCTGAGTAATATCGAAATTTAAATATTTCAGCAGTTAAATTCATTTAAAAAGATTTCAAGTGCATTTTAAAAGACAACTTGAAAAAAAATTATCAATTTATGTCAAGTAAAAAGAAATATGCCCTTTTAAATAATACTTGATAGCGTTTTTGTTGTACAACAATAAAAAAAGATTCTTTATTCTAGTACTTCTATTGTCGTTAAACTGCAAGAAACGAAAATGTTTCATGTTGAATTATTTCGTTTTTGAGAAATGTGGGTGCCAAATTGTTTTTTTTTAAATGATTTTTGTTGTTGTTGTTTTTGCATTTTCAAAGCAACTTGGAATTGAAGAAGTGAACATAATAAAGAAAACGTTTTTTTCGGCATCAAAGATAAAGAATAAAATCACATTTTATTCTTTAGAAAAGAATGCGATGCTTATTCTTTGTTGCCTATTTCTTTTGAAAGTTGAGAAGTTACGATAATAAACTTTAAGATGCATTCAAATTGTATGAAAGATTCATGGATTTAAGAAAAACTGAATATGGAATATATTCAGTATCGGTTAGTTTACTTTGTGTTCTTAAATTTAAGAGACATTGGGGAAGATATAAATTGGGTAATGGAATGACATGTATAATTCAGTGAACAGTTATATATTGCATATATAACAGTTTCTAAATGGTGTTCCACGGAGCCCTAGGGTTCCATGGAAGGGCTAAAGGGGCTCTGCGTGTTAGTACTTTTTATAACCACTGATGAATTTTGAAACATCAGATTATATTAAAAGATCCGACCAATTCATAATTTATAAAAATTTTCGGTTACATTTATAAAAATATTTCAAGTGAAATGCCAAAGAAATAAAAATGGTCCTTTTTTTTAAAAAGAAAATATAATATTTCTAATGACAACATATTAAACAAACTATGAAAAAAAGCAATCTTAAAATATTTCATTAATAATTGCGCTTTTCAAATCAAAATAAAGTAAGTAATATCTTGAGACATTTGACATTTTGAGATGCAATAACCATTTTAATTTATAGCAGAGTACCATATTTTCTAAATATTTATAAATATAAGAGATAGAATCTTATTGGCTTTTGATAGAGCATCAATTTAAATTATTTTTTCAATGATTAAGTGAACACAGTTTTAAAACCAACAGAGAAATGATTGTTATTATATCATGAAATCTTTAGGAACTATGTTTGCTCTATTAAATAAGGAGCAGTTTGTTAAACGCTTGGATTGTAAAATAATTTGTATCAATATTTCAAATTTTGCCGAAAGCTCTGTTAAACTAGTGTAACTCACATAAAAAAGTTTCTTTCAAATGTCGATATTGAGTAAATAACCTACAGGTAAGTTTTTTTCCTTCGGTGTGTTTTGAGAGAGAGCAATCTAATTATATTTTCAGCGTTTAGAGATGTTTTTTTTTAAAAGATTTTTGTGCTTTTTTTGGAATTGCACACGGTATTTTGAATTCCGATATTTTTACAAAATCTTATTAGTATCAAATCACAATTTTAAAGATATTTTCACCCACTGTCTGCGTAAAAAGTTTTTTTGTGTAAGTATTATGAATTGATTGTAACTATTAATAAAATTTCTTTCATACGGGGAAAGTATACAGTATTCAGTTTTGTGCAAAATATTATCTATGCATATGTATCTAACATCATAAAAAGGAAGTCTAAAATATGTGCTCCGTTCTATGTATCTTTGAAAATAACACAATTTGTAAAAAAGTTATGTTATTTTCAAAGCTTATTGCACAAGGTATGCCGTTTGCATTCTGCTCGATTTTGCAAACAGCCCATTTATAGAAACTAAGATAGCTTATTCAATACAACTAGCATGTAACTATTACGTTCGTAAATTCTGTTATAACAAAGTGTGGAGACATTATTCCAGTTTTATGCAGAGGGGTTTTGGTGGTAAAGTGGAAATGTCTAGTACATTTGCGTCCGAGTGATGAAAGCGTTATTACTACAAAGATGATATTAAACAAAAACTTGATTTATTAAATAAAACTTGATTAAAGTTAAACAAATATGGTCATTTTAAATAAAAATAAATACATATATAAAACAGCATCGCCTATAATAGAGATGAAGAGATGCATTCTTAAACATAATGAAATTATGGAAAATTAATAAGCAAAACCCCTAGTCTTAACGTTAAGAATTTTAAATAAGCAGTGACTGAATTGTTCCTAACGGAAACTTAGGAGCAAGGTAAGAGATCCTTAGTTGCCATTTATCAAAAGATAAAATAGCCAGATACAAAGCCAACTCAGCGTTATTAATATTAGATTTTAAATAATTTGGCTACAGCTTAATTACGAAAAAGACCGTGATAATTAATATAACCATGCAACTGAAACATTTTTCTGCTTAAATAAAGTAACTTAATGAATAAAGAGTTTAAAATAGATTTTGATGTTCGATTTAGTTTTGACAGTGAATTAATAAGTTACGCATTTGTATTGACTTAAAAAAAAGTTAGCCATTACATTGATTGTTAAGCAGAGAATAATATATTTAGATTTGATTTTTATAAAATGTAATAAATACTTAAATAATTGGTTTAATTTATTTGAAATTGGATTAAGAATGATTAAAGTTATGAAGTTAAAAAAATTCTAAAAGATAGAGAAAATGTTATGCCTATAATGGAATCGCACAAAGAAAACAATAGTTTGTTATTGATTAACGTTGTTTGAAATATTATCAGCAGTATTGAAAACACTATTAATGTTTCATTAATATCCATTTACTGTTAACGTAGAAAAATTAAAAGAAGAGTACAAAATGTGTACTTTCTTGTATAGGGAATTCGTTTTTACCAGAATGAACTTACGATCATGATGAAGTTCTTTAAACTTCTTTAAATTATATAATCAACAGTCAACGCAGAGATGTCAATATCTACAAAATAATAGAGGTGGCGCAACGATAGTATCCTTCCTCGAGTAAAAGAGGCCTATAAAGTCCTCACTTTAGACGGCCTCTCATTCCTCCGTGTCTTAGAAAGAAGCACTGTACTGATGTGTGGTGAAGGTATGAGGTGTCGGTACCTTTATGGAAATAAAATCAGGGACAACTATGATTACCCTATTCAAATAAAATCAGGGAGAACTATCATTGCCTTAAGCAAATAAAAACAGGGGCAACTGTCATTGACCTAAGCAAATGAATTCTGGAACAATTACCATTTCTATAAACAAATAAAATCAGGTAATCATCATCTCCTAAGCAAATAAAATTAGTGATGATATCGAATGACCAAATAGAGATAATGTATTAGGCATTTATATGGAAGATATTCACCGGATGGATTGGCCATTCAGATATCCAAACCTCAACCCATTGACAGCAATTGTAGATCGCAAATTTCTTCTGAAACTCATTCTGGCTCTGCAAGTAGTTGAGCGTGGGGGACCAATTGCAGCAAGCACTTCTGAACTTTCCAGTATAAGATAAGCCTGTATACCAATAAGAATGGACCATCACCCAAATGAATTTTTGTTCGATCCTGCAACCACGACTGCATGCTTTTCCGTCAATGATGAGTGTTTATCATAATCACGCGAGATAACTATTACTGAATGATTACTGTAATTATTTATTTACTTAGATACCATATCAACATCTAATCAAAAATATATAACAATTGTATCGACAGAATGGAAATAAGCAATATTTTAGAAAAAAGGTTTGACCAAGTTTTGTAAACAAGACAGCAATATCATGGATAAAATATTGTTGCCATTAAAACAGATAATTCAAAGATATTTCACAGTTGTTTAGACATTGTGAAATAAAGCACTTTTTTAAAAAGGTAGATGCAAAATAGTGATAATAGCTATGCTTTCTTTTATGATAACTTATGCTTTCTATGCTAACTTATGCTTTCTTTTAGTGATATTAATTGTTCCGATCATCGTTTCCAAATAGGTACTTAACATGTTTCGAAATATTCCACAAGATTCAATGCACAAAAACATCGCATTCTGATAAGAAAAAATCGCCCAAAAACACTCTTCCGAAAAATTGACTTATCATTATATTGTCCCAAGTACTTCAACTGTTATTTTATTTTTTAAAAAAAGAAACTTTATCTCGTGATAATGCGTCATTTTCATTCCTGACATAAAAGTTTCACAGTAAAATGAAATATTATAAAATTCTTACAGTTAATTTGCTTTAATTGAACTGTAAAAAGTAGCAAAGATGAATTAATAAATTCGAAAAGTAGCTCACGAAACGACAAACTGTAACAAAATAATTAATTTGAACTTGTATTTTTAATTACTGAAAACAGAAAAACTAAATTTTCTTATTACTAAAATTAGCATATGTGGTTAATTTTATGAAACGTTTTTTAGTCAAATTACAAAATGTTTATTATCATATATGAAACTATATAATTACCGATAGTTATAAATAAAAACGTAAAATCTGTAAATAGCAAAATTATTTGCGTGATTTAGGAAATAAATTTCCAAAAGTCAGATGAACTAATTATTTATTCAGTGAAAATATATTCGCTTCCTCATTGTTACGATGCACTTTATAGAAAATGTAGCTAAAAAAATAAAAAGCACAGACTATGACATTAAAGTATCTCACATTTTTGCCCCCAAGTCATTAAAGTATCTCGCATTTTTGCCCCCAAGTCACGGAAGAAATTGTTACTTAATTATAATTATTGTAACTTCGCGTGTTTACAAATTTGCAACCATTTAGAAAAAAATTCTCCCAATGCGAGTATTTGAAATTTAATTAGAATAAATAAAGCGAATAAATTAGTCTAAGATTCTGAAGAGTCTAAATGACCTTAACTAATGAAAAGAAATATGACTATTGGTTTTGGAATGTTAAGGCGTTGACGTCATAGTAGCTGCTTCTGATGTCACTCCGCGTTGTAAAAAGGTGTACAAAAAATGAAGTATAAAAAATTTATAGTTTAATTAGCTTACATTTAAATTATTCATACAACTCTTTTTTTATTTTATCAAATTATATTTCATTTTATTTAAATGAAAGGGAAAACGGAGTTCATTGTTTGTTTTTAAAAGAATAGCTGGTTTTATTTTATGTTTGAATGTGCGTTTTATGTTTTTAATTAACGTTGATAATAATTAATGCAAAGTTTTAATTTAAAAAAGTTAAATTAATTGAGGAAGATTATGATTTTTTTGTTAAAGTGTTCAAGCCTGAATTTTTAAAATTTTTTTTTTCAAATTTCATTTCTCTATTTTTTTTAAATAGCATTTGTGTTTCAAATATTAACAATGGTTAATGTGCTCTAAAAACAATTTAGAGAAATAAAAATTCTTTTTTTTTAAATGTATTTTTATGTTATTTTGAAGAAATGGATTAATAGCAAAAACAAATTGTTCATTGAGAAAAAAAATAATGAAATATTTTTACATTATTCTTTATAGATATAATAACCAAAAAAAATAAAGACTCAGACTAGCCGGAAGTCAGTGAATAAATTGTTGATCTGTTGGAATTACAATCATTGTTCATATTATCTCTTAAGAAATTATTTTTTAATCTCTAGAGAAATTTTAGAAATTATTGTTTCATTTTATAAGAAAAGTTATTTTTTGAATTTTCAAGAAACGATTTGAGGTTCGAGGATTGAGGAATTTTCAAGAAATGATGCGAGGTTAAATAGTGAGGTTGAGCGATTTTAGGGTTTTGACATTATTTCAAAATTATTAAATCATCTGATTATTAACAAAATTATTATCGAGTATAGAACTCAGAAAAGTTATAAATTTGAAGATACGTTTCCAAAAAAGAGCTTAAACTTTAGAAGATTAAAAAAAAAAAGAGTTTTGACCTTCAATCAAAATACATCTGCAACTTTGAAAAATTACGTATATAAATATTTCTCAATTTATGGTGGTATATTTAGAAAAAAAAATTCTATATTTTTTATACGTTTTTTTATGTAAATAATGTTAAAGAATACTTTCTGAAAAGACTACATAAATGAACTAATTTATTTGAAAAGCTCGCTAGCATTTTATAATATTTAATATTTTGCTATATAGGATCTTTGTGGAAGAGGGTTTGTTTGAAGGATCTTTAAGTTCATTCAAATTGAATTTCAAACCTATTTTCATTGTACAGTGCGCAAATTAAAATAAAGGACCAACCTCAATGACTTTTGATCGGATCATTACGTTCTAGGACTCATTCTTAATGGTTTGGAGGGGGTAGCCTCAAATATACTAATTAATTAGTGAAGACGATATCTTAAGTTACGAATATTAAGTAAAGTTAAGAATAGAATTATCTTAAGTTAAGACACAAAAACGTACTTTCTCTGACTAAATATACTTTTTTCGCAACGGATTCGGGTTTCTGATCCTAAAACTGTAGGGGGTAGCTGCAAAGTAGAAAATATGATCCCTATAGTTTGGTCGGGGGTGCGGTCCAAAGTTTGGACCCCTTAACGTTAATTTTATTTTTTGCGTATTACACCTTACCTCGAGAACTTAATCGAGTTGAAAAAGTTTTGCGAACACTTATAAAATTTGTTTATTTAAAGATAATTCTACGAAAAAAAATCAATTTTTGTATATATTTATTATTTTTTATTATTTTTATTCAATAATAGTCGAAAAAGTTTTGAATTGTAAGGTATGCTATTTTTAACATCATTTTAAAGTATGTAATTTTACGTGGTAAAAAATAAAGTTTGTGAGAAATCGGTTGAATAATTCCTGAGAAATCGAATTTTAAATATACGACTTCTTCAAACTTATAACGACTTCTATTTATTTGAAAAAATGACTAGAAATTTGCATTTCGTCATGTGAAATTACGTACTTTAAAATTATGTAAAAAATTATATAAATTACGATTCTAAATTTTTTCGACTATTAATAAATAAAGTAATAAATATATACTAAAATTGATATTTTTCATAGAATTATCATTAGATAACCGAATTTTTCAAGTTTGTGTATAATGTTTTTATTTTGCTAGTAAAATTAACATATAAAAGTAAAGTTAACATTAAGTCGGCCAAACTTTAAACCGCTCTCCTGACCAAACTATAGGGACTAAATTTCTCAGATTGTGGCTATATTTTGGAGGTCAGAAATATGAATTCGTCGAAAAAAAGGTACGTTTATTCAGACATAGAACGTTTTTGAGTCTGATTTCGTTTTTTAAATATCGTCTTATACTAATCTATTTGAGGTCAACCCCTCGAATCAAAAGTAATTTAGGGTTTCTTTTTGCTCACTCGATCTACACACTTTGAAAAATACACTTTTTATAAAACATCCTATTTTGAGAATATACTAAAGATCAATTAGCATTTAATGTGCACAATTATTTAGATGGACAGCTGATAAAGTTTCGTTTGCACTTTACACGGGTAATGTGCACAATAACGGATTTCGTATCTTTGAGGTTTGTTTAGCTCATGATTCTTGTTTAAATAATTTTTTTAAACCCCTTCATTTTTCGTATTGCAGTTATTTATTTGATTGATGATTGCTTCTATCAACTAATGTGTTGATTATTTGATTGTAGTAACTTGATTTGATTCGTCTACCACTGAGGATATTTTACGTTAGCGCTGTGGCGCTGCGAGCCGGCAGTAGATTAGTCTATTAGTATTGCGCAGATTATCTAGGTTATTGTGTAAAATTTACAGTCTAAATTTTACACTGTAAATAGATTTACACTGTAAATGATCAAGATATCTTGAGAAATGAACAATTTTCCGCAATATAAAGGATAACTCTAGTTAATCTGTGCATTAATTATTTAATCTGCATAATTACTGATTTCTGCACTGCAGTTTATTGAAGTTTCCAGAGAGATTCAGTTTTCAGATTCAAAACTGATTAAGTTTCCAAACTGATAAACAAATAAATAATTTATATAAATTTAAAAAGAAGAGTGGGAGGTACCTATTTTTTCAGATGTTGACGTTTTCCACCGAACTTAATAAAACTATTTAGATAAAAGAAAAATAAAATCTGATTCTTATAACAAAAACTAAAAACAAATTGTTTTATTGCATTAAAATGAAATGCCAAAGGCCATAAAAAAAACTGTAAATAGTTTGTAGATAAAAGTGTACGACGAAAGTAAATAGTATTCTCAAAATTTAGGAAAGTTCAACTTTCAATTTTTAAAATGCATACAAAACTCATTTCATTTATTTCGTTGGCACAATAGATAAGCTCTAGATATAAACGGGGTTCTTGAATTATTCATAAACAAACTATGTTGGCTTTTGATAAAGTAGGCTAGGCGTAGGTTGAAGCTATTCAAGTTGAAATAACTTAAAAAAAGTGCATCTAGAGAATTAACAAATTATTATTTTGCTTTTTAATGGTTTATATAGATTTAAAACACCGTGGATTTTCTAAATCTATTTTCGTAAAAAAATGCCCTGACAAAATATATTATATTTTTTTAAGAATTCTAGAGCTTAAAAAAGATATTTATAAATAAAATAAAGTATATTTTAAGAAAAATTCAACCATTCAATATTTTTTTGACTTCTTGACCTTTACAAGTTTTTGTTTTTTTCATAAAAAGGAAATTCGTATGGCCCGCAAGTAAGATGTATATTGTATACGTATAATATGTATGTTGTATAGGTATAATATACACTCAAGAGCCAAAACATTAAGACCACCCCTACATTTTGCAATGAACTCTCCTGGATGACGTGGATGGTACGTGATCAGGTGGAAGTGGTATTTAACTGTTGCTGGAGAGTTTGAAGAATCATTCTTTCACTTACTTCTGCGGGTGATGGGAAAGGCTGCGGATCTAAGCGACTTTGATAGAGGGCGGATTGTAATGGCTCGTATTTCCGAAACAGCACAACTCGTGGGTTGTTCGCGATCTACAGTTGTTAGTACTTATGCAAAGTGGATAAATGGCGGTGAAACCTGCAGTAGACGACATGGTGTTGGACGCCCACACGCTATCAAAGAAAAAGGTCGTCGGGGACTGTCTCGCTTGGTGAAGCAAAACTGGAGCCAGACAGTGGCTCAGCTGACAGCAATACAATGCAGGGGCAAGTAGAATAGTATCAGAGCACACTGTTCAGCGGTCACTGTTGGATATGGGGCTACGCAGCAAACGTCCCACTCGTGGGACGTTTGCTGCGTAGTGATAGGTCAGTAGGAGAGAGTTGCCTGGTCAGATGAATCACGGTTTGTCATTCATCACGTTGATGGCCGTGTCAGGATACGCCGTCTTCCAGGCGAACAGTTGCTCCCTCAATGTACAGTAGGTCATACACAGGCCGGTGGTGGCGGTATTATGCTTTGGGGGACGTTCTCTTGGTCGTCTCTGGTTGTGGTAGAGCAGACCATGAATGCTACAGGGTATCTGAACATCATTGCGGACCAGTTGCACCCTTACATGGCCTCTGATTTTCCAGCTGGATATGGAATTTTCCAACAGGACAACGCCCCGTGTCAAAACGCTCAAATTGTGTTGGAGTGGTTCCAGGAACATGATGCTGAATTCCAGTTAATGTCCTGGCCGCCTAACTCACCGGATCTCAATCCGTTAGAACACATCTGGGATGTCATGGAACGGCAGCTCAGAGTTCAAAGATCACTGAGTCGCAATATCTCGGATTTGCGTGACCGTTGCTTAAACATCTGGTACAATCTGTCTCCGGCCATCTACGTAGGACTTGTAGCATCCATGCTAAGGCGCGTTGCAGCTTTGTTGCAGGGTAAAGGTGGGCCAACTCATTAAGAGGTGATCATAATGTTTCGGCTCTTGAGTATATATATATATATATATATATATATATATGGTTGGAGTTTTTACCTTTAATGTATCAAATAATCCAGCTCTTTTACAATAAACTGTTATTTCTTTTACAAATTGATAGATTTAAATCGTCAAGAGAAATAAAAAGAAATTATCATTGAAAACGAGAAAATTGTGAGGAAGAACGATCATTTGGAGTCCGTAATATCTTATGGAATTCGAAACATTCGTCTCGTGAAGAAACAGAAAATTTCCTGCAATTACGTATAATAGAACTATTTCTTATACTTAGAAATTTACATTTATTGCATTTTTAAGTTGAAAAGTTAATTAAAATTTAAAAAAAACCAATTTTGGTATTTCATGGAGGGAAAAAAAAAGACTCATTGCTTAAGGAAAAAATTAAGTGGCTCTATCCACTGCAAAGGAAATTGCAGCGTTGAATGAACTTAAAAATAAAATAAATTTTATCTTCTAATATAAAAAAAGAGTTTGAAGGCTTTTTGTACAGATTTGGAAAGCTGCGTTCACCAATTTGTGTTCTATGCAAACATTTATCGAATAATGAACGCTAAATGAATTGCAGCATTGTTTACAACTGATACTGGTAGGCCAGAGAACAGTTACAGGCTCGTCTTTTTGACTAAACTTTAATTGTAATGTAAGTTTTTGTTTTATTTGTTTATTGTTTCTCCTTGTACTGTCCGGCTAACACGAGAACTCTTTATAGTCAGTAAGTATGAGTCACGAGTCACTCATACTTACTGAGGTTACGAAGATAAGTCACTTCCAACAGGGGTGTTGGTTAACAATTTTCTATTGCTTTTGGTCAAAGAGTGTTGATGCGAATGATCACACAGATTAAAATATTATTGTTTTTATCAAACTTATAACTTAAAAAAAAACTTTAAACTTTTTTTTAATCGCTCAAATCTGAAATCTTTTTCTAATTTTTCTGGACATTCTGTGATGCAGTCGTTGCTACTATGAATTATCTTCTAAAACTGTTTTAAAATTGAATAAAATGACAATAGTTTATTTAAAATAGTTTAATTTGAATAAACGTCAAAGATTTAAGTTAAACAACATTTACTATTTATACACTGGTGTGCAAAACTTAAGCAACAAGTGCGTTTTTTGTCATAACTCTACAAAAAATCATCCGATTGACTTGAAATTTGAATATGATGTACATTATTTTGTACTTAAACGATGGTAAAAGAATAATGGCGCAGAAATGAATATAAAGCTTAAAGTAGGGTATGGAACAAAAAAAGGCTTTATTTGACATATAGTGGCGTTACACATGGTTGCTTGAAGAAGCGTAAGTACAACTGGCAGATGTTCCTTAGTATGGGATACACCCTCCCCTTACTGTAATTGTTGCTTGGCATCGTCTCTCCATGCTAAGCACCAGATTATCCAGGAGTTCTTGGGGTAAACGTCTCCATTCCTCGTTTAACGCATCTTTCAGCTGATTGGTGCTACCAGGAGGATACTGTCGTGTTGCAAGACGTCTCCCTAATGCATCCCACACATGCTCTATGGGATTTAGATGTGGAGAGTAAGCTGGCCAATCCATTCGTGTGATATCTTCACTTTCGAGTAGCTCTTGAACATTAGAAGTACGGTGTGGCCGCGCATTGTCATCCATAAAAATGAAGTCTGGTCCAATGGCCCCTCGGAACAGACGCACATGGGGTAGGATTACCTCATTGAAGTAGCGGTCTCCAGTTACAGAACCTCGGTCGAAGATCTGAAGCTCAGTCCGCCCGTTCAACATAATGCCACCCCAGACGAAAACTCCAGGACCACTGTAACGATCTCTTTCCGCGATGTTATTGGGATGAAATCGAGCTCCAACCTCTCTTCAGATCAACTGACGATGAGAATCGCTTGTAGCACTAAAACGACTCTCATCTGTGAAGAGGACGCGACTCCATTGATGAGGTGTCCAGGTTACGTGTTCTCTGCACCACTCTAAACGGTGCCGCCGATGGCTAACTTTTAAAGGTATGCAGCGTTCAGGACGTCTAGCAAATAAGCCACCTTTGTGGAGGCGTCTGGCCACTGTAAATCTTGATACTTGTCGTCCTGTGGCTGTGCACAGTTACTGAGATATAGCGCTCGCTGACTGAAAACGGTTTCTTTTCGCCTGGAGGACAATGTAACGATCATCTCTTGGTGTTGTTTTCCTTGGACGGCTACCACCAACCTTCCGAACAGCTGTACCAGTAGTTTTAAAGGCATTCCAAGCACGAGAAACAACATTTTTGTTGATCCCGAACTCTTCGGCGACACTGGTCACACTACGCCACCTCCTCAAGCTTCCCAATCATGCTTCCTCGAGTAAAGTCGTCAAAATGATTTCTTGAAGACATGTTTCACAAAACAAATCACTTGCACTTACAGCGAATGTCTTTAACTACGGTGCTCTTCATTCTTTTATCACAGCTTTGACCTGCGCGCGCCGACCCACAAGGTTTACGTACACTTACATCACCTACGACGTTTTATTTATAACATTTGCATACAAATAATCTTTCTACTGAATTACGTGCATATTATACTGCAATTTCATGGCTATCTTATACTTTGTTGGGGAGCTGTGGCCGAAAAACCACTTGTTAATCCTTATTGCAACCACTTGTTAGCAGATTTTTTTAAATGGATTTAATTTTCAGCATTTAAAATTAATGTTTTATTTAGGAAAGTGACGTTAAATACTAATATCAGAATGAATAAACTGATAATCAACTTTAGTACGCAATTTTGGTTATTTTTTTGCCTTAAATGCTGTCTTGATTTCCTTGATGTAGTGTAAACTTTGCATGCTTAAAAATGTTTTAAATTTAGAATCCGGAATTCATTTAAAATTGTTTTAATTTGAAAAGTGTTTAAACTGCGTTATTTGCAGTGTTGAAAAGAGCATTATTTAATTAAAAAAATAATTAATATGTTAAACTGATAATGTAAGAACAGAAGATTTTTAAAAAGATATTTTTACTAGCAATTTATTTATATATATTTTTTTTTGTCGATAATATTTGCTAAGAAGATGCAAACAGCTTTATTCTTTTTCTTTGGAAACCTCTTCCTTAATAAAAGGTGTCCCTCAGTTGACAGATTGTAATGATACGGTTCCCAGTAGAACACCGAAGTCAAGCATTACTAGCTATAGTCAGTCAGTGGGTGGGAGACCATTTTGATCAGCTTGCGTAGAGATTGAGAGGGCGCGGTATCGGTCCTCGTTAACTGTTCTACAGTAAAGTGCTCGACTTTGCTCGCAGGTCGTCGAGCTGCAGAGGATCAAAATTGCGATGGAACGTCTTCAGATCATCCTCAGGGAAGTTTTCCAGACCGTCGCCAATAGCTCATTGTAGTGGGACGCTACCTTAATAAAAAGAGGTAGTTGTATTTTTCACCATACTCAAAGAGCTATGGGTGACGGTCTGTGAAACATCCCTGAGGATGACACGATTTCTGATCCTCCACGAAGGAGATGGCCCAACAAAATGCGCGTCAAGTCTTTACTATAGAGAAATTACCGAGGGTTCGCATCGCGCATCTTGGTTCATTCGTAGACTGATGAAATCGGTCACCCTACCGCCAGTGTTGATCGACTTCGGTGATCGGAATCTTATTGTAAGAAGTTAGTTTATGCAAAAATAAATTAGTAAAAATAAGTATTTTTTGTTGAGATTTTAAATGCAGACTAAGGACAGTATCAAGTTGCTTGTGGTTTAATTTGTTGTCGATTCGTAGAGTTATTTTATAAAAAAAAAAGGATTTACAAATATTTAGTTAAGTTTTAGTTTTGCTTCTTAACTAAGTTAGTGAATTTAGTTTTGAAATTATTTTTGACGACCAACCTTATTATTATTATTCATACCTTACGCAGAGGAAGGATTTAAAAAGTTTTTATCAAGAAAGAAAAAGGAATGCTATTCAAATAACTTCCCTTTGTTTTTAAAATAAAAATTCCATATTTAAATACAAAACATTTTCAGAATCTTAATTTTCGGAAGAATTTTCCTTTCAATATCATAATTTTATTTTGGGATCTTTTTTCAAACAGCAACATTATTTGGTAATAAACATCAAGACCACTTGTAATATTTACAATATTTAATTCATCTTACAATATTTAATTCAAACTAATTGATATTTAAATGACTGTACTAAATTGAAATTCATTTCTTTAGAAATCGAAGTTTTGAACATCATATGAATAAAAACATGAGTTATTCATTTTCAGTTGCATATTTTTATTTACTAAATGATTAGCAATAAACTCTTTCTTAATTAGAAATGGTTTTTAAAATTCAATAAATACTTTTTTAGTTATACTAACTATAAATTGTACTAAAAAGGTAATAGATTTCAAGACATTTTTGAATCGAACATTAAATTTGAATACTTTTGAAATAATAATATTTATGTTGCATATTTGTGTAACGTTTGATTGCATAACGGTTTAAACAAGAAATTAACTGAATATCCATTGTAAATATAATGTTATTTCAACATTAAAACATAAAACATAATAATGAAATATACAGTAGAAATATACAGAGATACACTTTTGGTTAATCTCTTTATAGAAGATCTATTAACATGGAAAATTAATTAACACTTAACATATCACTATTGTCTCTGATTTTGAAGTGTGCATCTTTCACATTTATTGCCAAATTTTGTTGTTGTTTCCTTTGAATCACTGATTTTTATTTACTGATGCAAAATTATTAATTATAGCTGAATACTTGCTTGTTCTTATGCTCTCTCATAAGAACTACTCAAATTTTATATGTTAAAAATTTAGTTAAAAATTCAAGTTAATTAGTTTTTTGAGTCAAACATAACTTTCACAGGAATAGTGTGCAAAAGGAAATGGACTATAACATGCAGGATAAGAACTACGATTGTAGGCACTATGTACTATAATAGTAGGATAATAAAAATAATAGTAGAATTAACTACATCGATTATATTTAAAAGGATGAAAAGTATCTTTATTTTAAAGATTTCATATGGTTTAAATTCCAATTTTAGGGAAGTAAAGAACCACGACATAAAATTTTATAAAAGTTCATCTCTTTCTGAACAACAAACAATGATATTGAAAAACCACATAGTTTTTTTTAAATAAACAAGCTATCTGAAATTGACTCTGTTGTATATTTATTTGTTCAGGTCAAATTTTAGTATCGCAACAAGGATTATAGTACCATTGTTTCAAAGGCAACATACGTTTAAGAAAAAAATATCATTTTAATAATTAAAAATTATCAATTATTCTTCTATTTATAAGAAAGTTAGTTGAGTTTTTTAAATGAAAAATTGTTTATGAAGTAAAATGTCTAAACGTTTGAGAAATATTCGGAAAAACCTGTAAGCAATATGCATTTGTTTATTTTAAGTAGAGTAAATTGAAACTTAATTATTTAAAACTTTTTAACTTGGAAAAATATTTTACAATTTATATTAACGTGGAAAAATATTTTCATTTTTTTTTTTTTTTTTAGAAATTCTAACTTCTTTTGTAACTTCACCTCTTCGGTGGATGTTCACTAACTTCACTAACTTCGGTGGATGTTTTTGAAATTTTCCAACTTTACGTCCTTTAAAAAAGTATCATAAACGACTTGATGTCATATAACTGAATTCCTAAAATATGAATCAGCTAATTTTGGTCGCTTTTATCATGAACGTAAAGAAAGTATCACACATGAATCGATGTACATTGGGGTCGGGATAACCTGGTTGGCAGGGGGTTGGAATTTCGTTCGTGAGAACGGGAGTTAAAATCCTTTCTGCCGAAGCCTCCTCGTATAGTAAATGGTGACTGGTGCATTTTAAATCTGTCGGGTTACAAAGTCCTCCATGTATCCATAAGAAATTAAACCTCTGGGGGTACTGAATTGGAGATAGATCGTTCTCTGGTTTGGGTCAAAACTACGATCTGTGGATGAATGAATGGATCTGCCCTATAAACAGGTGGGACGTATGGGTGGGGCAGAAATGGAATTCTCAGCCATAGATGTCAACACTAGGAAACAAGAACAATCGCACCTCTTGCTTTAATGGTCTATAGCAACAACACTTAGCACATTATTTTTTAAATTATTCCATTTTTCAAAGGATATTAAAAGTTAACAGTCGTTTTTACAAGGTTGTCACGGTTCCTATAAATTTATAATAGTAGTACTAATTTGATCCGGTACAAGTTTAGATTTTTAAAAACCACTTTATCTTTCAGCTTTAAGAATACCAAGAGATGCTTGAAAAGTTATATCTTTAATATACCCAGTTACCTCTGATGTTTAGGACAATGTTTCGTAATGATTATGTTAGGTGTTTAAAAAGTAAGTACGGAATTACTCGTTTGTTTAATTTGAGTTAAATATTTCTGCATTCTTTGTTAGATCCATTTTCATACCAGTTTGAAGACTTTTTAATTTTTTTCTTCTGGCACCACATTATTTCTTTAGCATTGACAATGTTAGAAATTAATTTTTTTTTAACATTTGAACTCGCATTTTGCAGATAGGCACTTTGATGAACTAATGATCTCTCATTAGTTTTTCTGAGTGGGACATATGTCGTGCCAGCAGTAAGTATCTAGTGGATAACAGATGATGATAAACTTTCAAAATTATGATTCAGAACAATATAAAAATATATTAATGAAACTTATATTATAGCTTCTTTAGTTCAACTGTTTTCTTCTCGAAATGATTAAAATTTCTTCAAAGCCATGAGAGTCTTACAAATGCTGCCAAACATCCAAATATAAGGGAGTTTAAAAGACTATAATGTACAAATCTAGTGTTAAAATGGGATCTATTTAGTCAACATTCAACTTGGAATATCTCATGGGACATACATGTCCCATCTGTTTCGAAAGGGTTAAACTCGCATTTCAAGCTGAGTCCAGAATAAAAACCTTACGGACGACATTATTTACTACAACGCATTATTTCATATGAAAACAGAGCTTTCGAACAATGACCTTTGTGTAGACTAATAGAAACTTGATAAATTAAAATATTAAATATTAAAAAACTAACTATCATCAATTCATAAGCATATCAAATAAAAAAAAAACACTCACTGGATCAATTAGAAAAATAACATATTTAAAATCCAAATATTACAATCATGTCCCAATGTCAACATTTAAAATCTAGATGTCAACTGGGACTGCTGATAGGACATATATGTCCCATTAGGTTTGAAAGGGTTAAACTCGCATTTTGAGCTGACTCCAGAATAAGAAACTCATGGACGATTTTACTAGAAACTCATGGACGACTAGAAATCATTATTTCACATGAAAACAGAGCGTTCTAAAAGACGATGAACAATGTAGACAAACAGAAATTTGATAAATTAAAATATTAAATATTAAAAAAATTAACTATCCTCATTTCATAAGCATAAAATTCGATACAGCCGAGCAAATAATATATTTCAAATCTAAATATAACAATTGAGATAGACCATTCTGAATGAAATCTAAACGGTTATGTTATCGATTAAAACAACGCATGATAATTGCCTTAGAATCCTTTATTTGTAGCAATGAATGATGGCCAAACAAATAGCTTTTAATATGAATGACAGTATAAGAGATTCCTTGTTGTCTTAACTAAACTCCGCAATCAAAATATGTACACAAAATCCAAGTACGTGGTTTAATTTGATGCGTTGTGTTTGTAAACAATGGTCGTGGCTTTCAAGCTGCTGAATTACTTCATTTCAAGTTGCAAATATTATTCTAAAGGTTACAGTTAGCGAATGAATGTGTTTTCAAATTGTATGTTTTGAGTTATTGCTTCGATGATTGCTTGTGAAGTTTCTGAAAATTGTAAATGGTTGAGGTGTTCATTAAATAGCAAAATATTGAATTTTGTTTACACGGCGAGATATAACTAATGCATCAATGTTTCTTATTATTAAACATGGAAATTACAAATTTGAAAATTTAAATTGTAAACCACAATAAAGTTGGAAACAATGCAAATTGTTAAAAAAAATGTTTTCTAAAGTGATTACTATTTCAATTTATTTTAATCTGAAATTTTGCATTGAAAAATAAATTGATGCAACAAAAAAATCTTTTGGATTCGATTTCAAAACAATTTGTGAAAAAGTGGTTCAGAACGTAATTAAACGATAAATCCGTAATCACACAATAAAGATACTGCGTTTAAGGTGGCTATGCTATTCAACCAGGACTTTTTAGTCATTATTACAATATTCATAATCCATACTTTCTTACAGGAATTTTACTTTATTGAAGGATGCAATGCTGACGAAATTTCCGCAATCATTCCATTGGCTACGAAATTGTGGATCATTGACATTAAAGAACCACTCTAGATCACTACGAGTAGTTACGGCAATGCTTTACTTTTTAGTTCTTTTTCATAAAAAAGTGTATGGACTTCAAAATTTTCAGCTTACTCTATGAAATTTTAAATCGAGTCATATATTCTAATCAAATAAATTCTTCGTATTTAAATCTTCGAACTTACTCTTTCTTTTTATCCATCTTACTTGAACCAAACTGATATAGTTAATTAAATCAAAGAGGCAGCTGTAGAGTAATCAAATGATTGTTTTAATTCTTCGAGTGTGTAAAATTGCTTTTTGAGTTAAAAACTTTTAATTTTTGTAGCATTTAAAATAGCATATCACGATTTTTGATACCTGATATGCTATTTTATTTATTTTTAATTTGCAATGCGCTATTTTTACTCAGTAACGATAGCACAGGTAACAATAGCTACAAATAGGGCCCTCTGAAGCAGGGCAGGTCATTGGTGAGACACCAAATGAAGAGTAACACATTGGTCCTCCAGGTTGGGGGTTGGGCGTAGGTTGGCCAGTCTTATGTTGTGAAGCTGTTTATTTCAGAAATCCCAAGCAGTTAAACATGAGAAAAATTTACATCTATAGGAAACAGAAAACGAGAAAGGCTATTAATTAGGTAGCTTGACTCGGTGGCAAAAGACTTTTATATAGTAAATATAGTATAGAGAACCTGGAAAAACCATGCTGCCGATAGGACCAGATGGCAAAGACTATTTTAAACAGGCTTGGCCTATAACGGGCTGTCGTGTCTTGAAAGAAGAAAAAAAAATAATAATCAAGAAGAAGTCCTTCAACTGCAAATAAAAGTGTCAAACAGTTTTGTGAAATTACCAAAACTGTTAGAAAAATTTTGATAATTAAGTAACTAAATATTCCCTGCTGTCCACCAGAGATATAGCTCTCTAGAAATAAAATTTCTCACCATAATTGCTATTCAACACATTTAATTCAAAAAGAAAAATTAATTGAACATCAAAGGCTTGATAATGTAAACAATCCTAACTTTAAGAAAATTAATGATGTTTTAACTGTAAGTAAAAAGGGTTTAATTAAAATTGTAGACCCTTTCTCCTTAAGAGAAGAATTAATTTCAAAAGTACATGAAGAATATGGTCACCCAGGTGTAAAGAAAATGTTAAGCATTATTTCTCTATACTATTACTGGTCAGATATTATTAAGGACATTAGTAATTATGTTAAGCACTGTGAAACTTGTTAGTTGAATAAGATCTCACACTTGAAAAAATACGGTTTGTTACAGTCAATGCCACCCTGTAAAGAACCTTTTGAGTTAATATCACTGGATTCAGTAGGTGATTTTAACTATTATAACTCTTCTAAAAAATATTTGAACATTGTAATCGATCATGGTACCAGATATATCTGGGCCTTTTGTAGCAAAAATATTACATCAGAAGTGTACTCGAATTTGTTGAAGCCTTTATTTACATCCTATGCCCCAAAGGCTTTATTAACTGATAGGAACCCAGCCTTTACTTCTAGTCGATTTAAGAAATTTTTGAAAAAATCATAATGTAAAACAGTTGTTGACAACTAGTCACCATCCACAATGTAATGGGAAATCAGAAAGGGTAGGGCAATCGATAGTTACTAGATTAAAATGTAAAGTAAATAACCTTTCTAGAAAAATTCCTTGGACTAAAATTCTTGAACAGGTTGTGTCAGAATATAATAATACTCCTCATACTGTTACAACTTTTCCACCTGCTTATTTAATGTTTGGCTCCTTGCCTTTTGATTCCCCTATTGATCAACCTTTATACCCCCCAGTAGAAAAAGCCAGAGATATAGCTTTCGAAAAAACCAAGGAACATCATTTGAAAAATAAACTTAGATATGATTTAAAATTTAAAAATGCAAATTTTAAAGAAGGAGATTTGGTGATAATGGAAGAATATAAATACCCTAACACTAGAAAATTGACTTTTCCTTATTCAGGCCCTTACGCAATACTAAGGAAACTTTCTAATGTAAACTTTGAAATAGATAAATATAATAATCAAACTGAAATTGTTCACTCTTCCAAATTAAGATATTTTTATCCAGCTGAAGAATTTCATTTAACACCGGAAGATAAAAATTAAGAGTACATTTTATGTAAATTTTAGTCGATTTCTGTTGTGATATTTTTGTAATTTTATTGTAAGGAAAATTTGAAATTTGTAATTTATTACAAATGATCCTGAACTGTTGTAAATAATATTAATAAGAAGAATTATTCAAGAAAAATTATGAATTTTGTTATGCATTAAGAATAAGTTTGGACTGTCATAAATATTGATGATGATGATAAGAAATATTACCCCTTTTCTGGAAGACCCGACCCTTAATTTGTGAAAACCAGCGTAGTGTTTACCCATACCTGAGATAACAGGTTATGCGGGCGAAGCTTTATTTTTCTTCTTTTGTTTTTGTGGAAATATGAAACCACAAATGCATATAATTGATGATGACACAATTAAGGTTCCCAGGATCTTCCATAACACTGATGGCAGTGATTCGAGACTGTTTTCCTCCTCTTGAGGAACTAAGTCCCTTATCAAGCAAATTCCCTTTAAAAATATTGGAATCCTAAATTCCAAATTAAAGACAAATGTGTCCAATGTGAAGTGAAATGAGGCGAAGTGGAATTTATGTTTTTGAATTATATTTTTCTTTACTTTATATTTTGATGTTTGTATTTTATAAGGTGTCTATACTTTATTAAGGTTATAGTGACATGTAGTCACAAAGAATGAGAAGTGGCAACGATGCCAAAAAAGTTAAGAAAGTGAGTTTTAAAATTTTAGGTAAAAAAAAAATGAATATTGTTAGTGGAAATGAGTACTAAAAAATGAATATTGTTAGTGGAAATGAGTTCTAAAACATGAATATTATTCGTGAAAATAAGAAAAGTAGTGGTGAGGTATGTACTAGAAAGAATAGTGAATACTGAGATTAAGTAGTATATTTGAGATTTATAGAAATGGAGAGGAGAATTAGTTTTTTCACGTGAAGTATTTTAAGGAGTTAGTTAAAGAAATTATTTTGGATGACTATTTTAAAGAGTAACAGAAGAGAGAAAATATATGAATATTTCGAAGTTTTGTAAGATGAATATTTAAGAGATTTTGTAAGAGATTTAGGATAATGAAGCTTTATAAGCATGCTAATGGATCCTCAGTCAAGTGACTTATGTCACAACGACTTAAACCTAGGTAGCAATTTCTTAAGGCCTGTTGTTTAGTTGCAACTATATTTTATTTTTATATTAGATGTTATTTTAGCATCTTAAGAAGCGGAATATTGAGTGTTTTTATAAATGTTTTTATATAATCTATTTTTGAAATTTTTGAGAGTTAGTATGAAACCATTGCAATTGAAGTAGTTTCATATGTTTTGTTAAAGTAACATTTTGAATATTGTTTTATTTTATATTGCTTTTGTAATTCAGGTCATGTGATCTGAATCATCCAGATTAGTATTCATTTTAAATAGTTTAAATAGAAGATGATAAGAACGGATTTTAATCTTTCCTCAATGAGATGTGATGAGGAGCCTGATCACCTCCGGATCAACACCTTTGAGAGGGGGGATATTGTAACATCTAAAATAACAGCTTAAAATTAAAAAGATCTTTTGAGACTAAACTTAAAAAGAATTACATCTATCTGCAGATATCTGGTTTATGAGAACATCAAATAATCTCTTCCACACTTGGCCCTTCGCGTACATCTGTTTCATTGGATAGCGATGAAATCTTTATTCATAAAATCTGTGCAATGAAATGAATAATCTTAAAGAAGGCGAAATACCTTAAGATCTAACCGAATTCCCATAAAAGTGAAGAACTATGTTGAGATATTAATCCATTTCTCCAGGATCTCCATTTTCTGCCCGGAGCCCCTATGGAATAGCATATGAATTTAAAGATTATCGCAAGATTTTTGTTTTAAACAAAAGAAATACAATTTTAAGAGATGATGAACTCCCGTTATGGGCCCCTTCTCTGGTTGGAACGGAAAGTCTGAAGGATGCAAATTTGTTTCCCCGATGATGTGGAGATTCCAGGTAAATTTCGCCGCCTCTGGAAAGCGAAAGGAAGCAGAGATGACCTTACACTCCCCCTGTGTGTTTGCCCCTGTGTGTTCGCCGAAATGATGACCCTCTCCGCGCCTCTGCTTGGAATGTTCTTGATACGCTATGAAAAAGACTGACTCTCGAAGGAGAAAAATCGTGAAGGATGAGAAGTTATTTTTTTGTTGTGCGCTCGCCTTTTAATACAGATGAAGATTGGTGAGTTTGAAAATAATTTTGTTGAACTAATTGTATCCCAAATAGTAGTTTTATTATGATAGTTTTATTATGATAGTTTTATTTCATAAATAGAAATTATATTTTATTATAGTGTGTGTTGCAATTTAAAAAGTATATAGAGTGTGTTGGTATTTTAAAATTTTAATACTTTGATTTTGTTTCCAATTGATTTTGATTTTTCTTATTGCAAAAATAAGCAAAATAGAATATACGCAGAGGGTATTATTTACAAAAACTTCGTTTTATATTAATTTTTTCTGTCAATAATTTGTTTGTCCCAAGAAAATCTGTTAATTGGCTACTTCTATTTAGTGGTTTATAACCAAAATTTATAGAGCCAGCAATCAATATCTTATGTTAATAGATTGATTAGATACCCTCTTATATGAACATGTCTTGTTGCATGAATAATGAACCAATTTTCTGATTCAAAATCTTTTTCAAGAAATTTTTCAAGGTGAGTAGGTTTTTGTGTTGTCATTTTCCTAACTTCTTGAAACCATTAATAACATAAACTACATAGATTTATCTGAGTTATTTTAAGAAATCCTCTTGTTTTTTACAGAATATAAACGTCTTAGGCCAAAATATTTAATTAAAGTAAAGTTATATGCTATAAAATGGCGAATTTGTCCTTATCCTGGCTGGCTTATCAATGCCAGGACATTGAAGTGTTACCAGAATTTTTTTTAACTGTTAATACTGTAAGGAGGGAAAGCAAATATTAACCCAATACCAAGTTTATGTATGATTGTAATATGCTTGGATGTAATCAAAGTTATTTATTTAGTTAATGATTGATTATTATCCACAATTTTATTCTGTACATATCAGCAACAAACAATTTTTTGATTCTTTCTACAGTGGATAAAAAGAATTAATTTAAGCAATTTATGGTCCATCTAACATAAAGGCTTAAGTTGAGTTACTTACTATTAACTTAAAATGACTTTTTTTTAAACTTCTAAGCTAATATGTAATTTTCCTGGCATTCAAGATTTGGTGAATTTCTATTTTATTTTTTTTCCCGAGCAAATATCAATATATGTTCCATCAGGTTTACTCACATTAATTAAAGGATTAAACTCGTATTTTGAGCTGAGTCCAGAATAAATAATTCACGGATCATTTTACTTACTAGAAATCATAAGCCTTTATTATCTTAAAGCACATATTTCCTTCTTGAAGCGAACGAGATTTAAACGAAATAAAAATTTACTGTATCTCTTTTTTTTCTAAAAAAATATATATTGTTTTTGCCATATGAATAAAATTTGTAAATGTTAACTCTAACAATAAGAATAAGTAAATGAAATGTTTTTTTCTTTTTGAAAAAAAATTCTTACTATGTTACACAATGTTAGAGCAACTTCTATAGAGAAGAAAGATTTTATTAGATTTTGGTAGGGGAAGAAAGGGATTTGGAAAATGATGTACTAAGCCTTTCTGAAAGTATTTTGGAAGATTCCACCCAAGAAATTTCGATTTTAGGTTCCTTCTGAATATGATCGGATATTCTGGTAGCGGATTTGGCGAGAACTGTGACTACATTTCTGCATTTTATTTAAAATCATAATTCCTCTTAAAGTTTATAGTGTCTCGCAAATGTCTTTCTTTTTAAAAACTTCCCCCCCCCCCTAATTCTAAGCACAGAACTGCAGTATTAACAACAAATGAAATTTTTCTTTTTAAACTTTCCCTGAAAAATCAAAATATAGTGAGCGAAAAGGAGTTGAATTAACAAATATGCATATTATTTTGATAAATGTTTTTAGAATTCCTTATGTTAAAAGTTAAGTTAAAACTTTTAGCTCAAATAACAATATAGATAATCAATAGATATCTAATTGAACACACAATAAGAACAACAATTATTAAGAGATATCAATACTTATGACAATTACAACGATTAAGAGATACAAATACTTTTAACAATTACAACAATTAAGAGATAAATTAACAATTAGGAGCATAACAATTGAGAGACAATTAACAGATTATGACAATAACAATTAAAATGTTCAATTGAGAAACAAACAACTAGGAAACAAACAATTAAGAGATATCTATTATAAAAAAATATTTATTATGTTTCTAAAGAAGTGCTTACTTTGTAAGTGATAGAAAACAACAAACAGATGGTCACTTTGGGAAAGAAAGAACAAAGCGAAGACTACACTAAATCAATTTTTAACTTGAATTCTATGGAAGATAAAAAAAAAAAAACGCAAACGATATGATAATCACTATAAAAGAATTCTAAATAATACTTATGCTTTAAAATATGCAAACGATTGTTTTCTGATACAATACTTTACACCTTATATGCAATAAAAACGATTTTTAACTTGAATTCCATGAAATATAAAGCAAATAAATAAATACTTCGTTGGGTACTATGAAACTTCATCTTAGTTTTAAAAGTAACTGATGTCACGAACACGTTTATACACTCACGTAGAACACATTAGTAAATTTCGAAAGTAATATTCCATGTTTTACGTGTTCATTATATATTATATCCCATTATATTCATAGTATTCATTTATAACATTCATGTTGCGTTAATGAAAGTTTATTGTAATTAAGGAATCAAAATCTGTGTATCGTGCATTTTTACTTTAAGAGAAAATATAACTGTAGTGCTGAATAAGTAATAAATGAAAGAAAAAAATTAACCAGATGTACGGAACACATGGATAACTTTTGATAGTTTATCTATGTTCAGTTTTTGGGCTTATGACAATTATTTTTTTCCAACTCTGTTGCCTTGTAGTTTTGAATCCAATCCAGAAGACAAATTCCTGTATCAAGTATTGGGAAAGATTGGCCTTCGTGGAGGACTTTTTGATGGAAATAACCCATATTTGCGTCACATGGAGAGGAAAACCACTAAAACCTGCCACGGTTAACTTGACGACAAGGGGACTCTAGCTCTATGATGGTATTTTACATCTGATGATATTTTACATCAGCACCGTGGCCAGTGCAATCCGGATGCGGAACTCGTATCGACCAGCCATTTCTGAGATTCGAATCCGGTTCACCTCATTGGAGGGCGAACGCTCTATCCCCTGACCCATCACGACTGAAACACGTTGATTGAAATTGTTTTGAATTCTTTGGTTCGTACATTTTTACAATAACTTGAACAATGCAATCGAATGATCAAAGTATCAGGAATTCTCGCTTATAAATTAAATTTATGTAATTTAAACAACAAATATTTTAAACAATTTATTTAAGTTATGAATGATTTGAGACGGAAATTCAATTATTTTTTCCATAGAAATAAAGCCTTTAAAGAAATATTTCTCATGCTTGCTATTTTTTTTTAAGTGTTATTATAATTCCTAAGGATTTATTTTTCTATCGAAGATGTAGTTGTGTAGAAAACTTTTTTGCTCAACATCATCTAATTAAAAAAATAATTTTGTATTGAATAAGCATTTTACGATCAATTAACATTTTTACAGCTCGTTATACGTGTGTGGTAGATATAATAGATTTCTTTAATATTTCGCATAACTAACCATAGAAAATGTCCTAATTTACATAAAAGTAAATAAATGCACAGATTTGTAGTGGTGATAATTACAACTACTAAGCAAACAATATTGGGAATTATAAGTCACAATAAAAGTGTCTAAAGATCTTAAAACTTAGAAGTTTCACAAATTTTTTATAATATAAATAATTGTTGAAAACAAATTATTAATTGTAAATTGTGTGCAAAGCATTCAGTGAATTATTCATTTTACTTTTAGTAAAATACTATTTCGAGAGTTACTGCCACCATTTAAATGAAGAAATCCAAAACTTGAACAAAATCAGCTGAATGGTTTTTGACTTTCTCATAATGTCTAACGTTGCTTACGCTATATGCACGTAATTTATCTCAATAAATTTCAGACCAATAGTAAAAATTGTTTTAATTTTTGCCATTGTTTATTTTTCATTTATTGCAATAAAAAAATTCTAATTCATTATCAAGCTTATAGTTTTGCTAATATAAATAGTTCAATAAGAATTAATAAAACAGTCTATTGAAAACAAATTGTAGAGTAGTTTGTTGGAAAATCAACCGTTTCCTTATACTATTAGTAAAACCGGATGAAAAGTGCTAGTTTAATACCCCTAATAATAAAGGCATTGTAAAAGTGATCAACGCAAATGAATTTTGAAAAAAAAGAAGAGATTATTAAAAGTTTTCATATTTGAAAAATATAAATTCAATGAGTGTTATCTATTTTTTTATTGTTTGTGAATCCCTCTGATTTTATAGTGAAATATACTAACTAAATGTAAAGCAATTTAGCAAAAAAAAATATTTTTAAAATATGAAGTACACCACTTTTACAGTGAAAGACAAAATTATCTATTATCTTTAAAAAGTTGTCAATTTGTATGCTCAGTTTTTTTTTTTTCTAGTTCAAATTCGCAAGTCTGAATTGTCTCTTTTAGAAATATATAAAGCTTAAAGATAAGGGCAATACAAAGTGATTATTTTCCTATTAGTAACAATTGGACAGTATTTTTCTGAATCTGAAAAATAAAATATTTGACCATTAATTTGAGCACTAAGGTTTGAAAAATGATAGTCGATACAGATAAAAAAGACGCGGTTCAATTAACTAAATGGAAAATGAAACATGAGAACTTTTGCGAAAAGTATAAGAGTGTTTGAAAAAATACTTTTGTTTTTTTTAATGAAATTGTTTGATTTTTATCGTTTATTTTGTTGGAAATTAAACTTTCAGCAATCTATTTATAACGTATTTTGAAAAGAAAAAAAATGTACTTACATCTTTAACTATTTATATCATTTACTTCGTCTAAATTATAATAACTGTTAATATTTATAAGACATTATTTTTTTATTTATTATTTACTATTTTTAAAGCTAGCTGCATTATTGTTATCTGAAAAAAAGTAAACATTGAGTTGGAAGCTCAGTTTTTTTTTTCTAGTTCAAATTCGCAAGTCTGAATTGTCTCTTTAAAAAATATATAAAGCTTAAAGATAAGGGCAATACAAAGTGATTATTTTCCTATTAGTAACAGTTGGACAGTATTTTTCAGAATCTGAAAAATAAAATATTTGACCATTAATTTGAGCACTAAGGTTTGAAAAATGATAGTCGATACAGATAAAAAAGACGCGGTTCAATTAACTAAATGGAAAATGAAACATGAGAACTTTTGCGAAAAGTATAAGAGTGTTTGAAAAAATACTTTTGTTTTTTTTAATGAAATTGTTTGATTTTTATCGTTTATTTTGTTGGAAATTAAACTTTCAGCAATCTATTTATAACGTATTTTGAAAAGAAAAAAAATTTACTTACATCTTTAACTATTTATATCATTTACTTCGTCTAAATTATAATAACTGTTAATATTTATAAGACATTATTTTTTTATTTATTATTTACTATTTTTAAAGCTAGCTGCATTATTGTCATCTGAAAAAAAGTAAACATTGAGTTGGAAGCTCAGTTTTTTTTTTTCTAGTTCAAATTCGCAAGTCTGAATTGTCTCTTTTAGAAATATATAAAGCTTAAAGATAAGGGCAATACAAAGTGATTATTTTCCTATTAGTAACAGTTGGACAGTATTTTTCTGAATCTGAAAAATAAAATATTTGACCATTAATTTGAGCACTAAGGTTTGAAAAATGATAGTCGATACAGATAAAAAAGACGCGGTTCAATTAACTAAATGGAAAATGAAACATGAGAACTTTTGCGAAAAGTATAAGAGTGTTTGAAAAAATACTTTTGTTTTTTTTAATGAAATTGTTTGATTTTTATCGTTTATTTTGTTGGAAATTAAACTTTCAGCAATCTATTTATAACGTATTTTGAAAAGAAAAAAAATGTACTTACATCTTTAACTATTTATATCATTTACTTCGTCTAAATTATAATAACTGTTAATATTTATAAGACATTATTTTTTTATTTATTATTTACTATTTTTAAAGCTAGCTGCATTATTGTTATCTGAAAAAAAGTAAACATTGAGTTGGAAGCTCAGTTTTTTTTTTTCTAGTTCAAATTCGCAAGTCTGAATTGTCTCTTTTAGAAATATATAAAGCTTAAAGATAAGGGCAATACAAAGTGATTATTTTCCTATTAGTAACAGTTGGACAGTATTTTTCTGAATCTGAAAAATAAAATATTTGACCATTAATTTGAGCACTAAGGTTTGAAAAATGATAGTCGATACAGATAAAAAAGACGCGGTTCAATTAACTAAATGGAAAATGAAACATGAGAACTTTTGCGAAAAGTATAAGAGTGTTTGAAAAAATACTTTTGTTTTTTTTAATGAAATTGTTTGATTTTTATCGTTTATTTTGTTGGAAATTAAACTTTCAGCAATCTATTTATAACGTATTTTGAAAAGAAAAAAAATGTACTTACATCTTTAACTATTTATATCATTTACTTCGTCTAAATTATAATAACTGTTAATATTTATAAGACATTATTTTTTTATTTATTATTTACTATTTTTAAAGCTAGCTGCATTATTGTTATCTGAAAAAAAGTAAACATTGAGTTGGAAGCTCAGTTTTTTTTTTCTAGTTCAAATTCGCAAGTCTGAATTGTCTCTTTTAGAAATATATAAAGCTTAAAGATAAGGGCAATACAAAGTGATTATTTTCCTATTAGTAACAGTTGGACAGTATTTTTCTGAATCTGAAAAATAAAATATTTGACCATTAATTTGAGCACTAAGGTTTGAAAAATGATAGTCGATACAGATAAAAAAGACGCGGTTCAATTAACTAAATGGAAAATGAAACATGAGAACTTTTGCGAAAAGTATAAGAGTGTTTGAAAAAATACTTTTGTTTTTTTTAATGAAATTGTTTGATTTTTATCGTTTATTTTGTTGGAAATTAAACTTTCAGCAATCTATTTATAACGTATTTTGAAAAGAAAAAAAATGTACTTACATCTTTAACTATTTATATCATTTACTTCGTCTAAATTATAATAACTGTTAATATTTATAAGACATTATTTTTTTATTTATTATTTACTATTTTTAAAGCTAGCTGCATTATTGTTATCTGAAAAAAAGTAAACATTGAGTTGGAAGCTCAGTTTTTTTTTTTCTAGTTCAAATTCGCAAGTCTGAATTGTCTCTTTTAGAAATATATAAAGCTTAAAGATAAGGGCAATACAAAGTGATTATTTTCCTATTAGTAACAGTTGGACAGTATTTTTCTGAATCTGAAAAATAAAATATTTGACCATTAATTTGAGCACTAAGGTTTGAAAAATGATAGTCGATACAGATAAAAAAGACGCGGTTCAATTAACTAAATGGAAAATGAAACATGAGAACTTTTGCGAAAAGTATAAGAGTGTTTGAAAAAATACTTTTGTTTTTTTTAATGAAATTGTTTGATTTTTATCGTTTATTTTGTTGGAAATTAAACTTTCAGCAATTTATTTATAACGTATTTTGAAAAGAAAAAAAATGTACTTACATCTTTAACTATTTATATCATTTACTTCGTCTAAATTATAATAACTGTTAATATTTATAAGACATTATTTTTTTATTTATTATTTACTATTTTTAAAGCTAGCTGCATTATTGTTATCTGAAAAAAAGTAAACATTGAGTTGGAAGCTCAGTTTTTTTTTTTTCTAGTTCAAATTCGCAAGTCTGAATTGTCTCTTTTAGAAATATATAAAGCTTAAAGATAAGGGCAATACAAAGTGATTATTTTCCTATTAGTAACAGTTGGACAGTATTTTTCTGAATCTGAAAAATAAAATATTTGACCATTAATTTGAGCACTAAGGTTTGAAAAATGATAGTCGATACAGATAAAAAAGACGCGGTTCAATTAACTAAATGGAAAATGAAACATGAGAACTTTTGCGAAAAGTATAAGAGTGTTTGAAAAAATACTTTTGTTTTTTTTAATGAAATTGTTTGATTTTTATCGTTTATTTTGTTGGAAATTAAACTTTCAGCAATCTATTTATAACGTATTTTGAAAAGAAAAAAAATGTACTTACATCTTTAACTATTTATATCATTTACTTCGTCTAAATTATAATAACTGTTAATATTTATAAGACATTATTTTTTTATTTATTATTTACTATTTTTAAAGCTAGCTGCATTATTGTTATCTGAAAAAAAGTAAACATTGAGTTGGAAGCTCAGTTTTTTTTTTTTCTAGTTCAAATTCGCAAGTCTGAATTGTCTCTTTTAGAAATATATAAAGCTTAAAGATAAGGGCAATACAAAGTGATTATTTTCCTATTAGTAACAGTTGGACAGTATTTTTCTGAATCTGAAAAATAAAATATTTGACCATTAATTTGAGCACTAAGGTTTGAAAAATGATAGTCGATACAGATAAAAAAGACGCGGTTCAATTAACTAAATGGAAAATGAAACATGAGAACTTTTGCGAAAAGTATAAGAGTGTTTGAAAAAATACTTTTGTTTTTTTTAATGAAATTGTTTGATTTTTATCGTTTATTTTGTTGGAAATTAAACTTTCAGCAATCTATTTATAACGTATTTTGAAAAGAAAAAAAATGTACTTACATCTTTAACTATTTATATCATTTACTTCGTCTAAATTATAATAACTGTTAATATTTATAAGACATTATTTTTTTATTTATTATTTACTATTTTTAAAGCTAGCTGCATTATTGTTATCTGAAAAAAAGTAAACATTGAGTTGGAAGCTCAGTTTTTTTTTTTCTAGTTCAAATTCGCAAGTCTGAATTGTCTCTTTAAAAAATATATAAAGCTTAAAGATAAGGGCAATACAAAGTGATTATTTTCCTATTAGTAACAGTTGGACAGTATTTTTCTGAATCTGAAAAATAAAATATTTGACCATTAATTTGAGCACTAAGGTTTGAAAAATGATAGTCGATACAGATAAAAAAGACGCGGTTCAATTAACTAAATGGAAAATGAAACATGAGAACTTTTGCGAAAAGTATAAGAGTGTTTGAAAAAATACTTTTGTTTTTTTTAATGAAATTGTTTGATTTTTATCGTTTATTTTGTTGGAAATTAAACTTTCAGCAATCTATTTATAACGTATTTTGAAAAGAAAAAAAATGTACTTACATCTTTAACTATTTATATCATTTACTTCGTCTAAATTATAATAACTGTTAATATTTATAAGACATTATTTTTTTATTTATTATTTACTATTTTTAAAGCTAGCTGCATTATTGTTATCTGAAAAAAAGTAAACATTGAGTTGGAAGCTCAGTTTTTTTTTTTTCTAGTTCAAATTCGCAAGTCTGAATTGTCTCTTTTAGAAATATATAAAGCTTAAAGATAAGGGCAATACAAAGTGATTATTTTCCTATTAGTAACAGTTGGACAGTATTTTTCTGAATCTGAAAAATAAAATATTTGACCATTAATTTGAGCACTAAGGTTTGAAAAATGATAGTCGATACAGATAAAAAAGACGCGGTTCAATTAACTAAATGGAAAATGAAACATGAGAACTTTTGCGAAAAGTATAAGAGTGTTTGAAAAAATACTTTTGTTTTTTTTAATGAAATTGTTTGATTTTTATCGTTTATTTTGTTGGAAATTAAACTTTCAGCAATCTATTTATAACGTATTTTGAAAAGAAAAAAAATGTACTTACATCTTTAACTATTTATATCATTTACTTCGTCTAAATTATAATAACTGTTAATATTTATAAGACATTATTTTTTTATTTATTATTTACTATTTTTAAAGCTAGCTGCATTATTGTTATCTGAAAAAAAGTAAACATTGAGTTGGAAGCTCAGTTTTTTTTTTTCTAGTTCAAATTCGCAAGTCTGAATTGTCTCTTTAAAAAATATATAAAGCTTAAAGATAAGGGCAATACAAAGTGATTATTTTCCTATTAGTAACAGTTGGACAGTATTTTTCTGAATCTGAAAAATAAAATATTTGACCATTAATTTGAGCACTAAGGTTTGAAAAATGATAGTCGATACAGATAAAAAAGACGCGGTTCAATTAACTAAATGGAAAATGAAACATGAGAACTTTTGCGAAAAGTATAAGAGTGTTTGAAAAAATACTTTTGTTTTTTTTAATGAAATTGTTTGATTTTTATCGTTTATTTTGTTGGAAATTAAACTTTCAGCAATCTATTTATAACGTATTTTGAAAAGAAAAAAAATGTACTTACATCTTTAACTATTTATATCATTTACTTCGTCTAAATTATAATAACTGTTAATATTTATAAGACATTATTTTTTTATTTATTATTTACTATTTTTAAAGCTAGCTGCATTATTGTTATCTGAAAAAAAGTAAACATTGAGTTGGAAGCTCAGTTTTTTTTTTTCTAGTTCAAATTCGCAAGTCTGAATTGTCTCTTTAAAAAATATATAAAGCTTAAAGATAAGGGCAATACAAAGTGATTATTTTCCTATTAGTAACAGTTGGACAGTATTTTTCTGAATCTGAAAAATAAAATATTTGACCATTAATTTGAGCACTAAGGTTTGAAAAATGATAGTCGATACAGATAAAAAAGACGCGGTTCAATTAACTAAATGGAAAATGAAACATGAGAACTTTTGCGAAAAGTATAAGAGTGTTTGAAAAAATACTTTTGTTTTTTTTAATGAAATTGTTTGATTTTTATCGTTTATTTTGTTGGAAATTAAACTTTCAGCAATCTATTTATAACGTATTTTGAAAAGAAAAAAAATGTACTTACATCTTTAACTATTTATATCATTTACTTCGTCTAAATTATAATAACTGTTAATATTTATAAGACATTATTTTTTTATTTATTATTTACTATTTTTAAAGCTAGCTGCATTATTGTTATCTGAAAAAAAGTAAACATTGAGTTGGAAGCTCAGTTTTTTTTTTTCTAGTTCAAATTCGCAAGTCTGAATTGTCTCTTTTAGAAATATATAAAGCTTAAAGATAAGGGCAATACAAAGTGATTATTTTCCTATTAGTAACAGTTGGACAGTATTTTTCTGAATCTGAAAAATAAAATATTTGACCATTAATTTGAGCACTAAGGTTTGAAAAATGATAGTCGATACAGATAAAAAAGACGCGGTTCAATTAACTAAATGGAAAATGAAACATGAGAACTTTTGCGAAAAGTATAAGAGTGTTTGAAAAAATACTTTTGTTTTTTTTAATGAAATTGTTTGATTTTTATCGTTTATTTTGTTGGAAATTAAACTTTCAGCAATCTATTTATAACGTATTTTGAAAAGAAAAAAAATGTACTTACATCTTTAACTATTTATATCATTTACTTCGTCTAAATTATAATAACTGTTAATATTTATAAGACATTATTTTTTTATTTATTATTTACTATTTTTAAAGCTAGCTGCATTATTGTTATCTGAAAAAAAGTAAACATTGAGTTGGAAGCTCAGTTTTTTTTAAAATTTCGTGCGCCATTGATTATTTTTGGCAGAATATTATATACCATTCGAAAGTTAATGTTTTGTTCTACCGAAATTTGAGTTTTATTTTCCGAGCAAATTTTTGTTAATTTTCGGATTATTAAACTGGAATGTCAAGCTCCATTCATCTTTTTATTCATCGAATGTCAAAATGAATATCTCCTTATTTTTGCTTTTAAGAAAGCTTCTAAGGATGCAAATGCTGCTCGTCACATTTGTGTTGTGTAAAGAGAGGGTACCATAGCTGAAAAAAAGGGTCGTGATTGGTATGCCAAGTTTTAAAAGGAAAATTTTGATCTCTAATATGCATCTCGCTCTAGTTGTACAGTTGAGATCCACAAAGAACGATCCATTTCCCCGAAAATTCACGTCAAATGATTGATTGAGAACAATGGATTGTTCTCTCCCTTTTAACGCTTAAAAAAGTTGAAAAAAATTAGGATTAGCTTATTATTAATTGAAGGATCATTAAGAGTCCTCTACCTCAGCCATCTTGAATTTTAGGTTAAATTTATCGTTTGTGTTTTCTCAAAATTTTTTTGTACTAAACAAATTATTAATGATATAGTATTATTAGACATAACAATAACTTTAAGAAAAAGATAGGAAATAAAATTATTGCTTTATTAAATTAGGAGAAATAGCATTTAATAATTTTTAGAACTTTTATGAATTTTTCCTTGAAGCCTTAAAACAATAAAATAATGCGATTTATGGTTTTGACTTTTAAGCTAATGAAAAACGATGTGAATAACGCTAAAAATTTCTTTAACATTTACTGCATAAAAAAATGCTTGTCAAAAATCTAAAAATTAATAACTGGTTGATATATAAATGTTGATACAAAACTATTTATTACAGAATTGTATAGGCATAATTTTGTGAGAAAAAATTAATTGAGAATCTAAAGTTTAATATCTGAAATTCTGATTGGGTGACGGATAAATATTTTACATGCATTTAAAGATACCGTTAAATAGATTAAATATCCTTCGTCAGTTTTTTTTTGTGAAAATTAAATAAAAAGGATTAAAAGCATGTTTTGAATTTTCCTTTCCCATCCCTCCATATCCCTTCGATAGTCGGTAAAGGAAGGGCCTCTGAAGAGAAGGATTTAGCATATCATATAATAGAAATATGGGGCTGGGATAACCTGGTTGGTAGGGCGCTGAACTCACGTTTGTGAGAATGTGGAGTTCGAATCCAGCCGGCCGAAGACTCCCCGTGTAGTAAATGGTGACTGGTGCATGTTACATTTATCAGGTCACAATGTTCTCCATGTTCCCATAACAAATTATACCTCTGGGGGTACTGAATTGGAGATTGATCGTTCTTTGGTTCAGGTCAAAATTACGATCTGTGGATGAATGAATGGTAAATGAGTCCGACCTATAACATGGGTGTGGTACAATTATAATTTTCGGCCATAGATGGAACCACTAGAAAGCAAGAACAATCGTACCCCATTTGCCTTAATGGCAGGTGACAACAGCAACAACAATAGCAAAATAAAGCTCACCCTTATATTTCTTGTATATTTTACAGTAGGAAATTTTTTTTAAAGTAACTCTTGAAACTACTCCATTTTGGACTTCGAAAATTGATTTTCGTTCTTTTGTGAGTAGCCCAAACGTTGGTGAACTAGCACAATTATAATTATTATTGTATTTACTATAAAACGCAATTTACTAAAAACATGCTTTATATCACAAAATTACTTCCTTTCATTTGTTGGAAGAAGTAATTTTTTGAAAGTCGAAGAGGATAGGAAATCTATAGTTTTGTGATACATTTCACCTCCATTATTGGGAAAAGGAATGTGACAAAAGAAGGGGTATAAAGGTACACGGCAGATATGTCAGTCATCAAAAATTTAAAAAGTCATTTATTACCGCACATTGTTGGAACCTTGAACATTTTAGTTTTGATTATGTCATAATTCTTTTAACCCGCAACACATCAACTCATCTTGATGCCCTTGATTCTCGTTTCATTCATATGATTGCCCATTCCTATACTAACGATGTGATCTCATCGTCAGCTGCGCATAGTGAGTGCAAATGCATCCTGTTCTGTTGAGCCTCTGTTGGCTACTGTGGTTTTTCTAGGTTTGCTGTTCCCAATCATTTATTTTCCATTTTTCATTGACCCCATTACGTTTTCTATTTCAATAACTGCTACCTCTGTTTTTCCTGTTTTATTTTTTACCTTTATCTATTTTCCCTTTATTTCGTTGGCAAATTTATTTTTTTTATTTCCAACCTCTTTTGTTTTCCGAATTCATATCTATCGAGTCATCAGAATTAGTGCATGTTTTTGTACGCTCGAAGACATTTCCAAATTAATAACATCATTAGCAAATAAAGTTTTTTTATTATCACCATCTTCATTGCTACACATTGTAATCTACTGGCTACATAACTTGTCAGCCTACTTTTAATGTTCATTACTGCTCATGGCCGGGATAGCCTGGTCGGTAGGGCGCTAGGCCCATGTCCGAGAATTCGTGGGTTCGAACTCCGCCGGCCGAAGATTCCGCTAAAATTCTGTCGAGTCGCAAAGTCCTCCATGTTCCCATAACAAATCAATACCTCTGGGGGTACTGGATTGGAGACCGATCGTTCTCTGATTCAGGTCAAAATTACGATTTGTTGATGAATGAATGGATGTATGAATGGGTCCGCCTTATAAACAGGTGTGACGTATGATGTGGCAGAAGTCGAATTCTTGGCCATAGATGGCGCCACTGAAAAACAAGAATCGCACACTCTGCCTTAAATTTTCTCGGTTTCACCAAGCAGGCTTACCTGTGTGGTAAGTGGCATTAGAACCAACCAAACCATTACTGCTCATTTGTATCCTAATTAATACTATTTTCAATACTATTTTCAATACTTCATAAATAAATATTAAAAATTACTATCTTAATTACTATGTCTTATATTGTAACTAATGTATCAGACTACCTTACATTTATACTTTGCCTGTTTAATGTTCTGGTCCAAGGCAAGGTATTCTGAACTGAAAATTACTAGTTTAAAAAACAAAGATTTTTCTGCTTATTTTTTTATGAAGCTTGTAATATGCATTATAAATTGTTTTAAAAAGAGAACTTCAATTATAAAAAACATTTTCCTGCATCAAAATTCAAAAATTTTTTGTTTCAAATAATATTTATGTTTAAAAAAAATTATCTTTTAAAATGAACTCTTCCGAGCATTAAAAAAAACACAATAAAGGGCTACATACAAGACTTCAAAGGCATTGCTCAAAATTTCAATTTTTCTTGAAATATCCATAATATCGCGATAGCTATTAAGTTTTTCTGGTATCTAAATAACATCCTCTTTCTCTTGTTGAAAATAATTAGAAAGATTAACACAGGAAATGAAATCAGTAATTTCGTGATTATCTCTCTTATATAATTGAAAAATAGAATTCTGGAAAACAAAAAGGGTCATGCATCCGGTAGAAGAAAATTTATCTCTTTCACAGAGATGAAATTATTTTTGTATTAATCTTGAGAATCATACACTACTATCTTAATTATTTTAATTACTGAAAATTTATAACTTAATTGCTTCTTACTACGTTAATTGCTAAAACCTCAATCCAAAATATTAACCGATAATATTCAAACTAGGCCGCGTATTATATTACAGGGTACTAGTGCAGTATTACAGGATACTAGTGTACCCTACCAGAAGAAATTATTATAAGCCAACTAGGGGGTCCACAATGTAGCCCTATAGGTTACTATGTATGTGTTTTGGAGTTGAATTTACATCGCGTTGTGTCTTAAAAAGAATCAATAAAATTCGACATTATTCATAATGTCGCACGTGGTTCTCAATACACTTAAACAATTGATAGATTAACTTAAATTAATTACATATCTACAAAACAGGTCTACAATTTAGAACTACATTTAATCTCGATTAGTTTACATTCTAGGATACATTCATTTATTTCTGAGCCCTGTCCCGCCCCCGTCAAGGGGGCATCCAGGGGATACTAGATTACAAACATAATACAGAAAACTGTGCACAGCACAGCATGAATCACAACTTGAAAAAACATTTAAGAAGTTGAAAAGTAAACATATGACTTGGGAGTACCGATTCCAAGAAGGTTGCATGTGGTAAGTCCAGCATACAAAGATGTAAAGATGTGCAAATCACATAAATATTCCCCGATGATGACAGCCACCAGATCTCGAGAAACCACAAACGAAGAGAAGTTTTTACAGATGAAATATACAGAGGATGGCTATTACAAATTATTTGGCATCATACTTAGACATCATACATCGTCATCGTCAACGTTAGCAACAAATTTCCAATACTTACAAACAGTATTTTACTAACAGTAATTTACAGATGAAAAGAAGCTCGATCACATAAACAGTCGTAGTAGAGGTTACAGTTAGTCATGAATATTTACAGATGAATAGAAATTCAATCCACAAAGATGTTTGGGGTGGATGTAATTAATAACTGTGATAACATCTACAGATAAACATGTCACATCAATGGGAAAAGTTAATAGTAATTATCAAATGAAAATTTACAGATGAAAAACCAATTTCCAATAGCAATATAGAGACAGTGATTTACAGATGAATAGAAGTAGGATCAAAATAACAGTCGTAGGTAGAGGTTACAGTTAGTCATAAATATTTACAGATGAATAGAAATTCAATACACAAAGATGTTTGGGTGGATGTAATAAATAACAGTGATGACACCTACAAAAAAACGTGTCATATCATTGGAATAAATTAATAGTAATTAACAGGTGAAATGTTACAGATGAAAAGGAGTTCAATTATAAAAAGCAGTATGTTAAAGTAACAGTTAATCATGAATATTTACAGATGAAAAGAACTCAATTCACAAAGACATTTGAAGTGGATGCAATTAGTAGTAATGAGAGTACCTGCAGATATACCTGTCACTTGAAAGATATAGTTGTGTCACTATTCCCAGAAATCAAATACATTCTAGTCAAAGGAATCCGGTAAATTTAGTTCAAAATGTCTTTTTATGATAAGTTCAATTCCCATGCTGATTTTTGGAATCGTCCAGAGATTTTTAATAGTTTCTATAGTCGTATTAGATGGAAAGTATAAATATCACAGATCTTGAAAATTTGGGTATGCACATAGTATGTGTTCTAAGTCCTCCAAGCACCTGCAGTTCTGGCAATGATGTGTTTTGTTGTGAAATCGTGATTGGTATGTGCCCTGGATTCCGTGGTTTGTAAGAAATTGGTTCAAGTAAAAATTTGGATATATTTTCCTATGGTTAACTTTTTTAATGAATTCATGGGTATGTCGTCCCTTATTGTTAGTGTGATCCCATTGATTATCCCAAAGTTGTAAGTTTTGTTTAAATATTTCTGTTTTTATTGTATTTTTGGGTTTGATATCACTTAAATCAATATGTTGTTTTTCGCAAGCTGATTTGGCTAGGCTGTCAGCCTCCTCGTTACCACGAAAACCCACATGGGCCTTAATCCAAAATAAAGAAATATTATCGCTGATGTTGTCCTTAATCATGCTGGTCAAGAATTCCCTCTCCTCCGGACTACTGAGAGCCTGCAGCCCGGAAAGGGAGTCCGAAAAAATCTTATCAGGACTAGTTATATTGTTGTTGTTAGCCCAGTGAATCGACTGAAGGATTGCCCAAAGTTCTGCTTTAAATACTGTCGCGAAGTTGCTGAGTCTAAATGTTTTGCTCTCTATGGGAAAACCCCAAAAATAGACCGTGTAGGCGCATCCCACTCTATACTCATTGTTAAATATCAATTTAGAACCGTCTGTTTATATTTCAATTCCCTTATCTGTTGGTAGTTCGAAACTAAAGTCTATTGTTTTTAATTCGGTTGGATGTTTTAGAGGTAGTTCAATTTTGTCTATAGGATTGTCATTATGCAAAAATAGATTCGACATTTTTGATTCGGCTTCAATTGTTAGCTCAAGCGGGATTACTCCAGCTAAAACCTCTAACGCCGAGGTTGAAGTTGTTCTGTAGGCCTTAGTTATATTTAACAACGGGATGCGCTCAATTTTTTTTTATTCCATTTATAACCCTTACCTGTTTGTTATACCAAATCTCCGCGCCGTATGAGACAATTTTGCAAACACTGTTGAGATAGATATATTTTCGAATTTTCGGGCTAATCCCCCAGTCGATTCCTGACTCTTAAATTTTGAATAAAATAGGGAAATCTTGTCATATAAATAGTCCAGATGTGGCAACCAGGAGAGCTGACAGTTTAGTCGGAACCCAAGGTGCGTAATGGTATCATTAAATGAGATATTATGATTATTTAGTTTAACAGTTGACTTTCTACTAATTTTCTTTTGCTTTGGGAATACTAGGGCTTGTGTTTTCCCCGTACTGAACTGCAGGTGGTTACAATCTGCCCATCCCTGGTATTTACCCAAAATTTCCGTGGCCCTTGGGCCAAGTCTGTTTACCACAGTCCCTGTGATCAGAACACAAAAGTCATCTGCAAAGGCCACCACGTGTTCGTTTCGGTCTTTGTCCTCAGAAAGAATTTGGTCAGCCACGGTTAGCCATAATATCGGGCCCATGCTGGAGCCTTGCGGTACCTCGCACGTCACTACATGCTCGATGTCTCCATCCTCTAGTTTATATGTGACTTTCCTATCATTTAGGAAGCTTCCAATAAGATTATGCAGATTTCCATTACAGTTTAGACTAATTAGTCTCTCCAGGATATTCTTCCATGATATGGTATCAAAGGCCCCCTTGATGTCCAAGGAGTTGTTCCCCATGTGCTTTCGCATTGCTCACGATCTCTAGGACTCTTTTCATGGCCGTCGTGGTTGATCTCCCTTTGCGAAATCCATGTTGAGCATTGTTAAGTAGCTTGTTCGATTCTAGAAAGTACATCAGTCTGGTGGTCAGCAACTTGTCAAGCACTTTCCCCCACACCGGGAGGAGGGAGATAGGCCTATATCCGTCTGGGTTAGATATATCTTTCCCCGGTTTCGGTATAAGTATGATTCTCGCTCTTTTCCAGATAGTCGGAAAGTGTGACAATTCGAGACACTTATTCATCTGTTTCAGCATGATGTTTGGCGCTGCTTCACGTAGAGCCTTTATTACTTCAGGGGGCAAGCCGTCCAAGCCTGGTGCTTTATTACCTTTGAGTTTAATTACGGTATGCCTGAGTTCCGTTGCTGTGAATGGCTGGTCCATGTTGCAGTTCTCAGTTTTAGGCAATAACTCGGGGTTCCTTGTGTCGAAGTGGTACTCGATTATAGCCTTTATTGTTTCGATTTTAGTTTCCGTGAACGTGCCATCTACTCTCTTTATCTGTGCTATGCCGCCGGAGTAGGGGTCCTTATTCCTAGCGAACTGATAAGCTTTCCCAAAACATTCTTGCGCTGTAATATTTTGCAAATATTCCCTTAGTGTGTTTCTCTTTTGTTGCACTATTTGTTTCTTATACAGGGCTTTTTCCCTTTTATATTCAATTAATCTGAGTTGCCTCATTGTTATATCTCTCTCTTTTTGAAATCGTCTGCGCTTTGCCCTCAATCTTTTGCGCTGTATAGCTAAATCTAGTGTCCACCATTTTGGGCTTTTCTTATAAGTCTTCCCTTTTTGTTTTTTGCTGGTCCTGCAAATCTGAATAACTTCCGTTGTCATATATTCCACCACCTTGTCAAGGCCGTCGATTGTATCTGTCATTCCCAATCTGTCTTCCCAATCTCGTGTCGACCTGTTGATCTTAATCAGAAAGTCGAATAAGTTGAGGTCTTGATAATTTATTTTGTCAATCCCGATAGTCGTGGCGTCGCCGTGCATTATTTCCATAATCAGCAACCTGTGATCGCTCAAAGCTTCTCTGTCTTCGACCCTCCAGTTCTGTACATTCAGTTTCCCGGTATACAGAGTCAGGTCGATCCAACTTTTCCCAATTGTCGAGCTAAATGTTGGCGGTGAGTCCGGGTCATTTGCTATCTCCAAGTCCATCAGGACAATGAATTCGAACATTTCATGTCCCCTTGAGTCGTTTGTGCCTCCCCATACCATGTTTTTCGCATTGAAATCCCCGTTCATTAGGAATTCTGCGTCAGGATACCTCCAAATAATACTCTGAAATTCTAGGATACATCAAATACTTAATTAAATTTCTAACTTGACTAGTACAAAAAATGCCGCATACCTCTGCACCTCACCTCCCTAGAGGGATCCCTCTATGCCCGACTCTCAGAATCAACTGCTGACCGCCGCGCTCAAACTGCCTTCTCCCTTTAAGAGGTAACCTCCTCAAGTCATCCTGATTGGTCAAGGAAGAAAGGGCTACCTTTTTGGCAGACTATCCGTTTTCTTGGGGAAGTCGAATTCTCGCCGTATCATTCTTCCGCCGACAAATCGTACATCGTGAGGGAGTTTGGTGACAAGAGGTAGTGGATCAAAGTCCCAAGATCTGTAAAGCTCATTCCGAAGAATCGCTGTAACACTTTGTCAGTTGTAGCCATCGGATGAAGATGATCGGAAGCTGAAGATGATGTTCGGAGATTGAGGCTGAAGATCAACAGGACAATACTGGAACAATATCGATGAATGACATCTGTCCATTCTAGACTGGAACAAGGCTGATGATGTATGTGGAAAGCTCAGCACAAGAGCCACTGATGTAATGACTGAATCTGGAATGTTTTGCAGTATCAATTCTTTGGAAAGAACAATTTATTTTTACTTTTTTTTGGAGGGAGATGATGGTACACAGGGTCTGTGGCAATTTACTATTACATAACACCAAGAAGAAAACAAATTTAAGGTAACTAAAAATACAATTTGCAGTTTTAAAATTTTTCATGGGTCCTAGTGAAAATAAATTATCTTTTGAATCCCATAACTGCACGCCAGCATACAATTAAGAAACACAAATGTCAACAAATTAGCTTTTCTCTAAATTATTTTTTATTTATTCTGTTCTGTTTTTAAAGATGAATTTCTGAAAACTCTTGGTCTGAAATTATATTTACTATTTGTTTTATTCTGAGTAGATTTATTTTCTTTGTCTTAGGCTGCAAATGCAATTTAATAAATTTATCTTGTCCTGTAAGATCCTCATCTTGTTGAGTAAGGTGTAAATAACTAAATCTTTTAATGAATGGAATCATCCTATGGACATGAGTAGATATTACTTTCCGAGCATTATTAACAAGCATTAATTTATAATTTACTTTTGAGATCTTGATCACAACTCTATATGGACCTGAATATTTTGGTTTTAATTTTGCTGATAATTTACTAGAATTGTTAGGTGTTTTCAAAAAACAAAGCGAACCTATTCGGAAATTTATTTTTTCAGCATCATTATTTTTTTCACTTAGACTTATGTGTTTTTTCTCTTGCTCCAACAAATTGGTTAACGTTTTAGAAAAAACTTAATTTAAAGTTAAAATCAACTGTTGTAAATATTCGGTATCTGAATGAAATTTTGTACTAGAATCTTTTATGCAATATGGTAGTCTCATGTCTCTACCATATTCAAGGAAAAAAAAAAAGGTGATGTGTGTGTCGCCTCATGATTTGAAGAGTTCAATGACCTCATGACTTGTGGAAGTAATTGATCCCATTCTGAATTTTCGTCACAGAACGCTGCTAAGATATTTGCAATTGAATAATTTGGACGTTCGACCCTCCCGTTAACAAAGGCACTTTAAGCGGAAATATGTCTTCTCTCAATTGAATTGATTTTAAAAATTTCTGAAAATTCCTTGCTTTCTAAATATTTAGCATTATCAGTGATCATTATTTTAAGGCAACCTTTTAATGCTATGAAATTATCGAAAATTGCTTTACAAATTGTCTCTGATTTCGTATCCGACAATGATACCAGATGAATATATTTTGCGAAAGCATCGATAATGGATAAGACATGTTTTTTCCCTGTCGCTGTTGTTTTTAATGGTCCGAATATGTCGACATGACAACATTCTCCTGGAAATTTACTTTGAGTAACAGTTTGGTGTGGGGGTTTATTTACCTTAAAGTCACTCCGTCTCAATAAACATATTTCACAAGAATTGATTAAATTTTTCGTATCGCAGTACATTTTAGACTAGAAAAAGTTTTCTCGTAACCTGTGATAAGTTTTAAAAAACCTCAAGTGACCGCCATAGTCAGAATGAATTGCTTTAAGAATTGTGGATTTTAAAGAATGGGTAATACATATTTGTTTAATTATTGAAGTTCGAGGGGATTTAGCATGTCATTTGCTCAAATGCATAAGTAATCCTTCCTCAGAAATAAAATAGGAATCATCATTATTAGAATTGTTTTTAATTTTCTAAATAATTGTTTTCAATTTAGGATCTTTATTTTGTAAAGTTATAATGGTTTCGGAATTGGGAAAGAAGATAAAATTAGTATTTTTTGACCAAGATAAATGATTTGCCACAGGATTCATAGTATATCGTATTTCACTCTTCTAGTGCTAGTTTCCAGCGTAAAATTTTCGCGGATGGATTTATTTTTGTTAGAAAGAAAGCCCCAAAAGGGTTTGTGATAAGCGTAAATCAAAAATTTCTTTTTACCAATTAAAAATGCTCTAAAAAATTGAAGGGCACAGAATTCAAGCACTGTTGCACTATATTTTGATTGGGTAGGATTAGGTTTTTTTGAATAGAAATATCTGGGTTTTATTTCACCTGAAGGATAGATTTGCTCCAAAACCGTTCCAATTCCTTTTTCAGAAGAATCGGTAGTATTTTGCATTTCTAACATAAGTTGAAATCCGGAAGAGCTAAGCAAGGTGGTTTCAAAATCACGTTTTTTATATCTTCAAACGTGGCTTAAACAGTAGGAGACCATTCAAATTTTACATCTTTGCGTAACAAATTCTTAAGAGCATGTGCTCTGGCTGAAATTTTTTTTACATATCTCCTATAAAATTCGTAACATGCCAAAAACGATTCAACTTTTTTCACATTTTTTGGAACTGGGAAATCATTAATTTTAACTGTTTTGTCTTTATCAAATGAAATTTCGTCGGAGGAAACAATAAAGCCTAAGAACTTACATGTTTAGCTGAAAATTAGCATTTAGCTGGAGAAAACTTGAAATTATACTTTTCGAAAGGGCCTAAAATTTTTATTTAATATCACTAAGTGCTCCTCTATTGTTTCGGAAAAAATTATTACGTTGGCAATATACACAAGCTCACCTTTATGTAATAAGTCACCGAGAATTTCTTGAGCAATAGATTGAAAAGAATTAGGGCTATTTTTAAGTCCAAAAATAGTCTATTAAAGTGCTATTTTTTCTCCATCTGGACCAGTAAAGGCAGTTTTGGGCCGATTACTTGGATCTAAGGGCTGCTGATTGAATGCAGAACGCATATCAAATATAGTTAATTTTTTCTGATCTGTCCATTGACTTAAGAGAGCTATTTGATTCAATTTATTTAGAAATTCCCTAACAGATAATTCGTCAGTCACCATCACAACGATATTTGGGTAAGAAATTTAAGAAATCTGAGTTATTTAGGCGAATATTCTCTCTAACTTCCACACGTTCAGGTGATCTTTGACGTCTTCTACTCATTATGGCTTAATATATTTTTAAATAAAATAACTGCGGAAATTACACTAAAGCTGTAAACGCACGTGGCAAGACTCAGATAAAAATATTTGGCGTGGCAGCTAAGTTAATTTCTACTCTTCATTATTAAAAAAAAAAGAAATAATTATCAATTTTAATTAGTTTAAAGAGTTTAATTAGTAATACATTAAGACTATTCATTGATATAACTGGATTGTTAGGATAGAAAACCACGTGTCGAAATTAACTTTATTTCCAAACTTCCCCAGCATTTTAATTTTAGAAAAAAATGCCGTGTTTTGTCCTAGGCACCAATGTTTCGGAGTTGAATTTACACCGCGTTGTGTCTTAAGAAAGAATTAATAAAATTCGACACTATTCATAATGTCGCACGTGGTTCTCAATACACTTAAACAATTGATAGATTAACTTAAATTAATTACATATCTACAAAACAGGTCTACAATTTAGAACTAACTTTAATCTCGATTAATTTACATTCTAGGATACATTAAATACTTAATTACATTTCTAACTTGAATAGTATAAAAAATGCCACATACCTCTTTACCTCACCTCTCTTAGGCGTCCCTCTATGCCCGGCTCTCAGAATCACATGAATTTGTAATTTGATCTGACTTTTATTTCTTCGGTGGCATCATTATATGCCGTATTAATGTCCATAGTTAAATTTTTAATTTCTTCTTCGATGTCTTCTTTCGTATTAATGGATTTGTTGATATGGGATAAGTTTAGGATATTTTTAAAAAGCATCCAATCAGTTTTCTTTCTGGAAATTATTTTTTCTTCTTTGTTAAAACAAGTGGTGGCAATTACTGGGAGGTGGTCGCTACTGAGCTCATGTAGTACTTCTAATGAGAAGGGAGCACTTGAATTCGTGATTAGAATATCTAAAATTGAGCTCGAATTGGAATAGTAGGTTGGTTCGTCTGGAGCAAATAAATTTAAGTTGAATTTACTAATTAGATTGTTTAACTTTCTGCCACTATCATTTGTTTTCGCACATCCCCAATTTATATGTTTTGAGTTCAGATCTCCAACCACAATAGATTCTAAATTTATTGAAAATAAGTCCTTTATAGTGTCTTCCTGGATGGGGTGTCCGGGGGGGATGTACATGCTCGTGATTTTAATTTTTCTGCTATTTTGAAGTGTGATTACAATAAAAACTTCTTTATGGCCATTTAAATTGCTCTGACTGTATAGTATCGAGTTGTAGCATCTTTTGACGTATAAAGCAGTTCCACCGCCTCTGCTGGTTGTACGGTCACATCTAAAGAAGTTATAATTAGCGATTTTACATTTATTAAGTTTATTTAGATGGGTTTCATTTATAGCTAGAATTTCCAGATCATTTTTATAAATAAAATGTTTCGTTTCTACTAGTTTGTTATTTAGGCTATGTGCATCCCAGAATGCAATCTTCATTGGAATGAATTTATTACTTTTATTTAGATCCATATTGGATTTTAATGGTTTCCTGGTAATTTTCGTCTAGCCTTGTTAGAGAGTCGGCTATATCTTTAACTATGATAGTTAATGCGGTTAGCTTATCTGCTACTTCCTTAGCCTCTTTTATTTTTTCTTCGGCTGCGGAGATGGAATTGGTAGTTTGCTCCTTGAGTACCGCGGCCACGTACGTTTTATTTTCAAAAACTGTCTTCCTGGTCGGAGGTTGTTTGTTATTCTTATTTTTGTTATTTGAGATGGCTAAGTATGTCGGGCATTGCCTAAAACTTGCAACATGGTTTCCCTGACAATTTGCACATTTTGGAGTGTCTTCTTTTATTTTATTACAATCTTTAGTAAGGTGTTGTTCCGTGCATTTAACGCACTTCTGATCGTGCCTGCAGCCATTCTGAGAATGTCTAAAGAGTTGGCAGCGATGGCACTGCGTGGGCCCTTGGCCTCTTCCTCTGTATTTTTCAATTTTAACTCCACAATTTAGTAGATATTCTATTTGCCTGATTTCTCTATTTTTTCGCATTTTTTAAGTGTGACTAAGTAGAGAGGTATGTTTATTTTGTCTCCATTAACCCTTTTTGTTAATTGGACTACATTCTCTGGGGTGATATCATGCTCATTTCTTAATACTAAATTAACTACTTCAGAACCGATTTCTTTCGGTATTCCACGAATGACGATTTTTATTTGTCTATCCTCTGGTAAGGAGTAACTGTGATATTTAATATTTGAATTTTCCAGGACTTGGACTATGGCCCTGTGTGCATCAGGGGTCCTAGTTTTAATATTCATTCTGTCTCCTACAGTTTTACCTGTAAATTCACTTACGTTCATTTCTTTCATTTTTGTGAGAAAATGTTTCCAGTCAAAGTTTGGGTCTATAATGACTATCGGTGGATTGTTTGCTGGTTTTCTCGGTTTTCTGAAATTATTAGCTTTTTTATTACTATCAATTTCCATGTTATTTGAATTTTTGTTTTCTTCTATTTTGTTAGTTTAGTTGTCTGAAACATCTGAATTATCTGAAATAGCTATTTTCTTCCTTTTTCTCGGATTGGTTATAATTGAAAGGTCTGGGTAATCCTCAGTTTTTTTCTCCTGGGTTACAATTTTCATTTTTATCAGTATTTAATTCTTCTAGCGCAGTGAATTTGTTTTCGCTCATGAAATTTACTCTGGCAGTATTAGTTTTACGGCCGGATCTTTTTATTGGGACAGGGGCTGGGGGGTTATCCCTAGTTTGTTTAATTTTGATCAATTTCGGTTTTTTAGAACCATTTTCAAGAATTTGATCGCTTAAATTTTGAATATGCTGTTCAAGATTTTCTGCGTGATTACCCATCTCTGTTGTAGAGTTAAGTATGGTTTCAATGTATCCTGTTTAAATTGAGATAACTGTTTGGTGTATCTCATTTTGAATAGTAGGTGCAAAGACATTTTTAATGTTATTAACACTATCTTTAATTTTCGATAAATCGTTATTCTTGTCTGGGGGAACTAGGACAAGTTCGGTATCAACTTTTAGGGTAATTTGCTCGATTTGATTATTAACCGAGTTTTCATGTGATTTCTGGCCCTTAAAAGGACCTTTTTCTATAGTAATCCTATCCTGATCGGAATCCATAAGATCTTCCCATTCCGTGGTTAAATTGATCTGTGTAGAATCAGAAATACTATTCAGTTGAGTCGCACTAATTTCCGCGTCCACCGACTCATGCCTTAGTTTACACCGCAAAGACAAGCCAATCATAAGTAAATTTTACCACCCTTCTAGGAGTATAAACTCAATCGAGAGCCGCTCTCTGCTGATCGCCGCGCTCACCTCCTAGAAAAGAGTAGGCCTCAGCACGGGTTACCATAAATATCCTTTAGTAGTCCAAACGTAATGACATATTTCGTATTTTCAACCACTGCGCAGCTTAGTATTCCGAACGTAATGACATCTTCCTTATTTTTCATCAACTGCGCAGTTAACTTCGTCACATCGGACTATTAAATTGATCCGTGCTGAGGCCTTCCTTCTTCTAGGAGGTGTTGGCTCAAACTGTCTTCTCCCTTTAAGAGGTAACCTCCTCAAGTCATCCTGATTGGTCAAGGGAGAAATGGCTACCTTTTTGGCAGACTATCCGTTTTCTTGGTGAAGTTAAATTCCCTCCGTATCATATGTATATAGATAATAGTGTGTTGAATAACGTTAAAATGAGAAAATTCGAGCTTGATGTACTGTATTCATACATTGTCATTCATCTCTTAATACATACATACATTCATACATCTCTTAATACATACATACATTCATACATCTCTTAATATTGACCCATAATATTCAAACTGAGCCACGTATTATATTACAGGGTACTAGTGTACCCTACCAGAGGAAATTATATATAATATTACTATCTTAATTATTTTAATTACTGAAAATTTTTAACTTAATTGCTTCTTACTATTTTAATTGCTAAAATCTCAATCCGAAATTATAGTTTTTTCTTATTAATTACAACTTACTAGATTAATTTCTCCTTATTTTTTTCAGAATTACTACTAATTTAGATGCTGAATATTTTAGATCCAATAAAGGAAATGTTTACTTCCTTTAATGCATCTTAAATAATACATACTATCTTTATTAAATATTTAATTCTGAAATTAAACTTACAATTTTAATCACCAAATATTTATATATATTAATCCTAATATTTGGTGATTAAAAATAAACTATTAGTGTTAATGACAATATATAAGTTAGCTGAATTCTACTGTATTGGACTAGCTTACCTCTACACTTAACTTGCTCCTGGCTAATATCCTCTTCCAATTTTTGGTCTTCTTATAGAATGCGCAATTACAGCAGGTTTAAAAACACAAATTAAAATACTTAATTTTTTAATTAGGCTTGAAATATGTATTTTATTATTTTATTTCGTTTTTTATATTTTATTACCACCATTGAACAGCCGACCCAATTTTGAGTTTACGACTACCTATGCTCAACTCCCCAGTTCAGAACCAGCCCAATCCAATCCAGATGATAAGGGAACTACTGGATCAAGTATTGGAAAAAAAATGCTTTCTTGGAGTATTTTTTGATGGAACTAAACACATTTGTGTTACAGTGAGAGGAAAACCACGAAAGCAATATACAGTTTGCTTGAAAGCAAATGGGCTCTTACTCATAATCCATCCACCACTGAGGATATGGAGTACTGTAGTCGGTGCGAGCCAGGTGCGAAATTCGCTATGGCTCCCAGCCATTGCAGGGTTTCGAATCCGGTTACCTCTTTAGGAGGCGAGTTCTATTTCCTGAGCCAACACGGCTCCTGCAATATATATTGCAAATAATTTAAAAATAAAATCTTTTTTTCAACAGTATTCGTAGAAAATGCTATAAAATAATGCCATTAAAAATGTTTTATACCCCCCCCCCCCCAAAAAAAAAAAAATTATAAAAAAAAATATATAAAAAAAATAAATGTATAAACTTCACAAAAGAGATACAAAGAAACTACATACTGGACGATAAAGGCAGTGCAGATTCATCGAAGTTCGATTTTGCTAGAACATCCTTTATATCGGGACAGATATAAAGTTTTTCTAATATTTAAAAGATATCCTCTTTCTCTTGATGGCAAAATAAACTTTTGAAAGTATAATATAGGAGATGAAATCAATAGTTATTTCTTTTATCATTGGATTATGAAATGTTTAAAACGAAAAGGGATATCACCCGACAAAAGTAGTCGTGACTTCCCCAGAGATGGTATTATTTGTGTAATAAATTTTGAGAATCATAGACTACTCTCTGAATTATTTAACTACTCTAATTTATAACCTAATTACTACTTTTTATCTAAATCGCTGAAAACTGAAATCAGAATTACTACTTATTATCTCAATTACTCTATAGTTACTTTATAGATCTCTAAATGACTACTATCTTAATGACTGTATTGTCTATCTTAATTACTATTTATTTTCTTAATTACTGCTCATATTGAACCAATTTACTATCTTAACTACTGCTTATTTTTAACCTAGTTAATATTTACTATTTTAAATGTTACATACTCAAATTCTTAAAAAGTACTCGCTGCAGATTTTTACCTTAACTACTGCATCTTACAGAAGAGGATATTAGCTGCTTACGTCTACCTAATAAGCTCTTCCAATTTAAGCCTTCATATAAACCACGCAATCAAAGACGATTTAAAAACATAGATTAAAATGCTTTTTTTAAACATTTCTAGGTACTTTATTTAGGCCGCACTATTGGCGACGGTCTGGGAAATGATCCATAAAAAATTTGATCTTTTGCTCTCTTGCTTTGGTAGACCTAAAATAATTTAACCCAAATCAGGCTGACCGCAGCCAGACTTCTACTGGGTCTTCACGATCAGTCAACTGCAGGTAAGGAGTTGCTGAAATAATTTTCGCTCATACATTTCATTGGGTGATTAAATCCACCTTCTTATTTGTATTGTAAATTTTATTTTTTAAAAGAAAAATTCCATAATAAATGTTTTTTTCTTTTACACCTGCATTCTCATAAAATGCCATAAAAATAATATCTTTTAAAATAATATTTGAACAAAACATTAAAAAGAAAGAAAAAAAGACGTCAAAGGTGGAGCAGCTACACAACAAAAGTCCAATTTTGTCGAAACATCCATAATACCACGAGAAATATTAAGTTTTTCTAATATCTAATACATATCCTCTTTCACTTGTTGAAAAAAGAAACTTTTGAAAGTCTAACACAGAAGATGAAATCAATAGTTTTGCTATATATCTCTCCTTTATCATTTGGAAAATGGAATATGGAAAACGAAAGGGGATATGCAACTGGCAGAAGAAGTCTTATCTCTTCCGTAGAGACGGTATTATTTGTGCATTAATTCTGAGAAACCGTAGACTTTTTTGTTGTCAGTATTACTTGCAGAATAAGAGAATAAGAAACGTTGGAAAAACCACGAATGATATTTCAATGATATGAAGATATTTGGAAAAAATGATAAAATGAATTTTACTAACTTAAAGTATTTGTGAAAATATTACTCACAGTTAAAATTTAAAAATCAGTTGCAGACCTGCTTATGATTTGAAATGTATGAATAAAATGAATTAGTGAAGGGGCAAATAATGTTGAAATTATTATATATATATATATATATATATATATATATATTGTATATATTGTATATATATATATATATATATATATATATATTGTATATATTGTATATATATATATATATATATATATATATATATATATATATATATATATATATATATATATATATATATATATATATATATGGCGCTCGCCAACCCCCGGAACTGCTTTCGCAGTTCAGTTCGGATTGCTTTGAAATCCAATGCTCGCTTTTCTCGCTCATTGGATACGTTCTTAACGTCTAGCTTTTGTATACTTTTTTGAATACTGAAGTTCCTAAAACTTTTCACTGTAGAAAAGTCTTAACCTGTGCATTTCAATATTAATTTGAAATTGCAAACAGTTCACATATTTTTCTTAATCACACTATTCTAAATTTCAGTTGTTGAGAAAAGTGACTGTTGTAAGTTTTGTTTTAAAGTCTTTCCCACCAGAGTGTTAAAGCTATGTGTTGTAAAACAATATGAAATAGTAGTCTGAATAGTAGAGAGCGAGATAATTTCTTTCAAAACACAATTGTTAATTTGGACATTTGGCGATACAACACTTATAGAATTGAAGGATTTGTTACGTCAAGCGCTCAGGTATCTTAATTTTGATCTAGTTGCGCTTCTATGTCATTTTGATTTATGTTGATACATTAACTTTCAAAACATTCTATGGCTGGCAACAGCATTTTTATTTTTTAAGTTGTTTAGTTTCATTTCCTTTAGAATTCGTTCTTTTTTTAGCGAAATGTTTTTTAACCTAACAGAATTCTTTGCCGACTGTTTTCTCTATAAATTAAGAAAATAAAGTAAATATTTAAGTGTTGTGAAAAGAATCTTATTTAGTTGTACAAAGTACTTCAGCCAAAATTTGGGAGCCACGTAAGATGTATACGTATTAGATCAGAAACACATCATTAAAAGGCAGAATGCTTTGCTGTTTTCAAAAATTAAACAAAACAAAGCAAACGTTGCCACCGGCGGAAAAGAAATACAGCCAAAATTTGAGAGCCACGAAAGAGAAATATATATCTGCGTGCGTGTGTGTGTGTGTGGAGGATGAGGAGAGGAAAAGGACTCTATCTCTCACGCCTTCTTCTGCCGCCATCATTCCAGTGCCACAACCAAAGAACAACTTCCCCGCCTCACCATCATCACAACTTCCCCCGCTCCACCACCAATCCCTTTTGAATCGAGAGACACACTTTCCTTTCGCTGCTGGAGGAATCAACTGCACAGCCCAGCCGGGGCTTATGTTTGTTTAAATGGGGCAGAGGGCCCATTTTTGTTTCTGGCAGACGGCCCATATTGTTTATGTCAACAGGGCAGACGGCCCACATTTTTCAACTTACATATTTACATTTTCATAAACATTTAATATTTTCATCATATATGTAAATTCATTTTATCATTAAATATTTCATTCATTGAAAAGACTGTCATTCCTCGAAAACCCATATATATATATATATATATATATATATATATATATATATATATATATATATATATATATATATATATATATATATTTATGTAGGAAGCGTATTCCACTCGTCATGCACACGCATATCATTGCGCACCTTCCCCGCGCAGTCAAGGTAATGGAAACTGACGAGGCAGACGTCCTCTTGTGATTGTTAAGAATCTTGTGTTTTGTGATGTTTCGTCCTGTATTAAGTGTCCTGTAATAAATGTTATTCGTTAATGTAGTTAAGGTCTTTGCCTTTTCCCATATTTTGGGGGCACGACCGATCCTCCTGCATTCCTAAAAAGAGACGTTACCCCTAGAAACCTGAAGCTTGTTGCAAAAAAATGTATGTAGACGTTATGCTTTTTTTATGAGACGTTCTGAATTTTATGAATTGCTTTAAGACGTTAAGTTACAGACGTATTGTGTTAATAAAGCAATAAATGAAGCTCTTCTACTGGACGATATTAAAAGACGAGACGATACAATATTTTTTTGAAGGACGGACTGCACACAACACAAAGGTAGGCAAAATTACATTAATTTCATTTTCAAAATTTTTATGTTAAATAGAATTGAGCTCAAAAGATTAGTAATTTTTAAGAGTTCCAATTCCTGCGTTATTTGATTAGAATTGCTTAAAACTTAATTTCTGTTTATCCAATTTCAATTTATTTAATTTTTCATTGTAAGTTCAGCATGGAGTTAAAATTAGGAGACATCCCCCTAATTGCCAATTCTTTAAAGTACGGAACAACTCAGGCTGTTAAAGCTTTAAATTCCGTATTGGCACTCTCTGTTTTCGATAGAACGGCGAGAGAAAAAATAAGAAACTTTTCGGCATTTTATAATGATTTTGATTTTGAAAAACATAAGGAAAATCTGTTAGCTATTCTCTCTCTAAAAGAATTTATTTCAGTTGCTAATTTGTTGCATTTAGACGTAGAAGGTGATGCGGAAATATTATGTCAAAATATATTAAATGCTTTATCGAATATTAGTGAATTTCAAAAAAACATTAAGCACGGATTTCTTATCGGAAGATGAAACTGAAACTAATAATCCGGTAAAATTCCCTTCTTCTGTAGGCGCCAATCAAGGCCAGCCAACTTCCTCGGTTATTGAAGAGCTTGCATCAAATATTCAAGGTCTCTCTTTTCTTTCAAATCAAAATGATTCATTTAGCAAAAAAAATAATGTAAACCCTTTTTCTTTTTCGAATGAATTAGCGAATTCGGAAATAAATTCACAGTCCTGGTTACTTTTACGAGATATTTGTTCTAATTGTAGAAAATTTTCGGGTGAAGATTTTTATTCTATTAAATGTTTTTTTCGAGATGTTGAGGAAAATTTTGAATTATTCCCTGCTATAAGTTCTTCTCAGAAATTAATTTTTGCCAAGCGTTTGATTTGCGGAACTGCCAAATCGTTTTTGTTTTCAAAAAGAAATTTAAATACGTATGACGCTTTTAAAGAGGAATTAATTAAAGAATATTTTCAGATACTGTTACTTCAATAGAAATTCATCGAGAACTTGAAAAACGTAAAATGTTGAAATCCGAAACTTACATACAATATTTTAATTCAATGCGTGAATTGGCTAATAGATGTGATTCTACTATTGATGAATCATCTGTAATTCAGTATGATATAAATGGAATTTACGGAACACATTCTGAAAAAATTATTCTTTATGGAGCGAATTATTTTTCGGAATTTAAGCAGAAATTACGTAGGTATGAAACTGTTGTAAACAATAGGATCACTATTCCAAATTCATCAAATTTTCCCCATACACATAATAGCCTAAAACAGAACAACTATTGAAAACCTTCAAAACTGAATGTTTCAGAATCAACTAAAGCTCCTCAACGTTGTTTTAACTGTAATGATATCGGTCATTTATCGAAATCGTGTCCTAATCGTTCACGTGGTCCCAAATGTATAGCATGCAATCTGTTTGGTCATAAATCCACATAATGTAGGCGAAACAATCGAAATGATAATTCTGCGCCACATGCCAATGTAAATACAGTTCATGAATCTCCTTCTCATATTAATATGTGTAAAGAAGTAATAATTTCTGATCAAAAACTTAACGGTTTAGTAGATACAGGTAGCAATTTGACATTGCTAAGAAAAGCGGCATATGCAAACTTAGGCACGCCACCATTAAAAAGAAACAATAAATTTTTAACTGGTTTTGGTTTTTCACAAACAAACATCATCGGTTCTTTTGATTCCGAAATTTTTATTGATGATCAAAATTTCCCTGTAACTATTTCTGTTGTGCCGAATAATTGTACAAATTATGATCTAATAATAGATTGTGACGAAATTCACCAAGCAAATCTCTCTACTTCACCTGCCGGAAATCAATTTCTAAACCCTCTGATAATGTAATTGAAAATTTCGTTATGACGATTTCTGACGATTCTCCCTCTTATGATATCGGTCCTAACGTTTCGAAACAAACTCGTATAGGTGTTGAGCAACTTTTGATGGCGTATTCGCCAGAGAAAAAGAAAACTGTTAATATTGAACTTGATATCGTGCTAACTGACGACGAGCCAATTTTTCATAAACCCCGACGTTTGCCATTTGCTTAGCGTGGCATTGTAGACGAACAAATTGACGAATGGGTTAAAAATGGAATTATTGAACCATGTTCATCCCCGTACGCTAGTCAAGTTGTGGTAGTTCGTAAAAAAGATGGTAAATCTAGAGTTTGTATTGACTATAGACGTTTAAATCGAAAGTTAATTAAGGATAACTACCCTCTTCCTTTAATTGATGATATTTTAGATTGTCTTCAAAATTCTAAAACTTTTATTTCACTTGATCTAAAAAATGGGTTCCTACACGTTCCGGTTAACGAAAAAAGTCGTAAATACACTAGTTTTGTTACATATAATGGTCAATATCAATTCAGACATATGCCCTTCGGTCTTAGTAACGGTCCTTCAACTTTTATGCGTTACATAAATGCTACTTTTCGAGACCTAATTGCTAAAGGTATTATTTTGCCGTATATGGATGATATTGTTATCCCTGCTGCTAATGAATATGAAGCTCTTGAATATTTAAAAATTGTTCTTGAGGTAGCTCGTGATTATGGACTTGAAATAAATTTTCAAAAATGCACATTTTTACACAATAAGATTGAATTTCTAGGATATATAATAGAAAACGGTAAATTATCACCTTCTCTGTCTAAAACTAAAGCCGTTCTTAACTATCCAGATCTCAAAAATGTTAAAGACGTACGACGATTTCTCGGACTTACTGGTTATTTTAGAAAGTTTATACCCTCGTATTCCACTATAGCAAAGCCTTTAAGTGATCTCCTACGTAAGGACAACCCCTTTCAGTTTAAAACTGATCAGAAAGCCGCATTTCAGAAATTAAAATACTTACTTTCCCAAAAACCTGTTTTACGTTTTTATAATCAAACTTCTCCTACTGAGATTCATACTGACACATCAATAGATGGTTTAGGGGTAGTCCTAATTCAAAAATCTATACATGACAACCAACTCCACCCAGTATTTTTTATGTCAAAGAAAACATCGAAAAATGAAAGAAAATATACTAGTTTTGAATTGGAAGTACTTTCAGTTGTAGAAGCACTAAAAAAATTTCGTATTTGCGTGCTTGGTACTAAATTTAAAATAGTAACTGATTGCGACGCCTTAGTGAAAACTTTAAACAAAAAAGAACTTAATTCCCGTATTGCCAAATGGGCACTATACCTTCAAGAATTTGATTATTCTATAGAACACAGAACTGGTACAAAGATGTGTCACGTAGATGCTCTTAGTCGCTCTCCACAGTGCATGGTCATTCAAAATAGTTTACATCTTCAGCTACTAAAAGCGCAACAAACTGATGACCAAATTACCACCTTAAAAACTCTTCTTCAAAGTACACCTCATGATGATTACATACTAAAGAACAAATTATTATACAAAACTGTTAATGGAATCGATTTAATTGTTGTACCTGACGAAATGCAGACCAACATCATTAAAACTGCTCACGAACGTGGTAATTTTGCCGTATTTCGTACACAAGAATTGGTCAGCAAAGACTTCTATATACCATATCTTAAAGAAAAAGTTGAGAAATGCATTAAAAATTGTGTCACATGTATCCTTACAAATCGAAAACGTGGCAAACAAGACGGTATGCTACATCCAATCGAAAAAGATGATTCACCTCTTCAAACTTTTCATTTAGATCATCTAGGTCCGCTTGCAACCAACTCGAAGAAATATAAACACATTTTCACAGTTATACTCTGTCCCACTAAATCAGCAGACGCGGCAGAAGTCATTGATAGACTAGAAAAACAAAGTCATATCTTTGGAAAACCATCAAGAATAATAACGGACAGAGGATTTTCATTTACCTCTGCTGCATTTCAAGACTACTGCAATAAAGAAAAAATTGCTCATGTTGCCATAACAGCAGGCTTACCAAGATCTAATGGTCAAGTTGAGAAACAAAATTCCACCATTATTGCCGTCCTTTCTAAACTCTCAGCAGATAATCCAGAAAAATGGTATACCCATGTTCCCAAACTGCAACAGATACTGAACTCAACGTTTCAGCGAAGTATTAATATGACGCCCTTCGAACTCCTCATTGGTACGAAAATGAAGTCGAGAAATGATATCAAGATCATAGAACTGCTTAACGATGAAACAACAGCTAATTTCCAACAGCAGCGCGATGAACTACGCAAAAACGCAAAGAACCAAATTTACAAAGCTCAAGATGAAAATCGCCGTTATTATAATCTCCGCCGTAAACAAGCACAAAAGTTCAAACTACATGACTAAGTAGCAATTACGCGAACACAGTTTGATCCAGGTTTAAAGTTAAAGCAAAAATTTCTAGGACCTTATAAGGTGACAAAAATCAAAAATAATGACATTTATGATGTAGAGAAATGTGACTTCGTCGATGGATCTTTCAAAACCTCTACTTGTGCAGAGTATATGAAACCATGGCCAGACGATAATGAAAAAACTTAATTTTCTATTTGAAAATATTCACTTTTCTGTTCATGAAAGACTCATTGACTTTATCAAGAATTTAAACATTTTTTTTTCTTCCTTTAATATCATTGACTCTAAATTTTATATTTAATGATTTATTTTTATCTTGTTTTAGAAAATATTTACAGTTGCAGATTAATGCTTCATTGAAATGTTAAGAATGATGTTACTGATATTTGTTTAACTATCGATAATGTATGATATTTTTCTTATATTCAGATATTTCAGAAGATTGCAATGTAAACATAAAATGGTAATGCTGTGTTATGTAAATGTTTCATAATAGTTTTGCCAAAATTTTTCAGATTAATTTTTCAGATTTTTAATAATTGTATTGGTAAAAAGTTTTCAGATTTAAATTTATTGCTTATGTATCACCAGGCGAGGTCGCCTTACTGGTCATGATGGCCGATGTAGGAAGCGTATTCCACACGTCATGCACACGCATATAATTGCGCACCTTCCCCGCGCAGTTAAGGTAATGGAAGCTGACGAGGCAGACGTCCTCCTGTGATTGTTAAGAATCTTGTGTTTTGTGATGTTTCGTCCTGTATTAAGTGTCCTGTAATAAATGTTATTCGTTAATGTAGTTAAGGTCCTTGCCTTTTCCCATATATATATATATATATATACAGTGACCTCTCACTTATGCCCCACCTCTTTTATGCACCATTTTCATTTATACACCGATTTTTATAGATCCCAGTACATTAGGTAGGAAAATAATGATAATCATCCTTCGTTTATGCATAGATCTAAAAATACATTTTTCAATTGTGCGCCGAAATTTTAGGCTAACATTTGAATTTTTTTTTCTTCCCTTAAACATTTTTTTTAAAAAAGGTTTTAAATTAAAAATTGAAGCAAATTAGCAATCCTTGTTACAGATAAAATGAAATATGTTGTTAGATCCTATTGAACAGCTCATTTTTCTTCCCCCTGCGACCTTCACATTTTTGTTGTTTCTAGAAAGACATTCTTACCACAGTTTTGAATAGGGTGTCTTATCTATAACACCAACAACAATAAAGGCCCATTCATCTATAAGAAAATGAGAGACATTGATGACATTGCTAATGAAATGGACGATGAGAACGTGGAGAATGATACTGACGAGGATGATAAAGTTCCTCCAAATCACACAGCAGTATTAGAAGCTTTAGAGACTATTTCTGATTATTTACAATTTAATTCTGCTTCTGAAACTCCCTTTTCCCATTTATATGAACTGGAAAAAACACTTTTTGAAATACGTCGGCAAGAACAAATATAAAAATGTATTAAGGATTATTTTGTAAGAAAATAAATCGTCTTTAGGTATGTTAAACTTTTTCTTTGTATAATTATAGTAAATAACAGTATAAATATTAACATTTAATTTTTAGAAACATATTTATTCATATTGTGACTGCACTTACGATGCGTTTTAGAATTCTGAAGATTTTCACTTATGCGTCTCTTTCACTTATGCGCTTTTTTCTGTTGGCCCCTTACAGAGGTGCATAAGTAAGAGTTTACTATATATATAAAATTGTGTGTTGAATCGAGTTAACATGAGGAAATTTGAGGTTAATATACTGTATTGCTACATGGCCCTATATCTTCCTGTAATACTGACCCATAATACATAATACAACTCTAAAACCTAAATCATTCTAAGATTTAATAAAGGAGATCTTCCTGATCGAGATATCTGAATTCTCCTAAAAGCGGAAGGTAGCAAGTTCGAATTACACCGTAAATCTAAATATATCTTTGCGATGTTGTAGTTGTAGTTGTTTATTTACGCCACAGTAGAGCTGCACAATGGGCTATCAGCGATGGTCTGGGAAACAACCCTGAGGAAGATCCTCTGCGGAGGGGATGGTTTCCCAGCTTTTTTAGCCCGAATGCCTACACTCGAAGTCAAGCACTTTAAGGTAGAATAGTTTAACGAGGACCTATTTCACACACAATTGATCCTTCCGTAGTCTGTTGAAAGTGGTCACACAACTGACCGCAGCTAATGATGCTTAACTTCGGTATTCTACTGAGATTCGTGCATTAGGATCTGTTTCTTATTTGACATCTTTGCCCTGTCTTGATCCAATTTGTGTTATCTGTTCTTGGACTTAACAGGGGCTTTTAAGCCGGCTTTGTAATGAGTACACTGGTATTGATACATATATTAAGTCGCACTAGAGCTGCACAATGGGCTACTGACGACGATCTGGGAAACATCCCAGAACGTCGAGGATGATCCGAAAACAACATACATACGTTACATCCCATTTTATAAGGAGACATTCACACACCATCCATCACAGATTGTAATTTTGATTTGAACCCAGAGCATGATCAATCTCCAATCCAGTACTCCTAGAGGTACCGATCTGTTATGGGAATCTGGAGAACTTCGTGACCTCGACAGATTTAGCGTGCATTTGTCACAATTTTGTAAACGAGGAGTTTTCGGCCGGTGCACATCGAACTCACAGCCCATGATCGAACTCGGACATGGGCTCAACGCAATGCTAGCTAGGCTATCCCGGCCCTTCCACATAACTATTCCACCGGTACTATCTACATAAGCCTAATAAAAAATAAAATAAAATTAAATTAAATAAAAGAAGGTATGAAGGCATGAGTGTGTATGAGATATCAAAGCAATGCATTCACAAAACTAACGAAAAGTAATTTAGTACTGTAAAATTTGAAAACGATCACAAATTCATAAAAAAATGAGCTTACAAAATCTGCATGCTCAGGAAATATTGAAACTCGAAAGAAATGCGCTTACAAAATCAGAATGCAGCAAGCTTACTCTATATCCCATAATTCTTTACAAACCATAAACATTTCTCAAATAATATTGTTCAGTCAGCATTTTGTAGTTCACAAAAATTTTGGCTATTTGTTTAACACTTGAATTTATATTTTACGAAAAAACAATAGAAGTGAAGAAATTCATTGTGACTTTCTCAACACGCACGCTGGAATTCGTAATTTAAGCGGACCATGAAAGAGAAAAAAACTGGAAGGAAAAAATAAGAGCAAGATATGAGGAAAAGAAATTGTTGTTTAAAATATTTGCGACACACCAATGCTAGTCTAAACGTGCGAAAGAAAGGAAGGTGATATTTCCTGTACCATTGCAATGGACGTTTTTTGAATACAACCTTATAGGGTTGAATATAAAGTATCATAGCAAAAATGCTGTTGGATGGAACTTTAGTAAAATCGTTACAAAATTCAACGATCAAAAAAGAGACATACAATCTTAAACGATGCTGTAAATTAAGATAGATTCAAAATTAAAAGATTAAGAAAGAACGAAAGGGGAAAATTTAGAAATGTAACTAAAATCATTGTCACTGAAAAAATTTAATGGTCAAAAATAGCTATTACAATCGTAAACGATGCTGATATATTGGATTTAAAATTAAAACATTGAAAAAGAGCGTGGAAATGAAATAAAATGGAAAAAAACTCTAGTCACTGGGAGAATTTAATGGTCAAAAAAAGTCATTACAAAAGTAAATGATGCTGGTAACTATGTTAGATTGAAAAAAAATGTGAAAACAGAAAAAAAATGGAAATGTCACTTTGAAAAATTAACAGTCAAAAATAGTTAACATAACCTTAAACGATGTTAGCTTGAAAATTAAAAAATTAAAAAGAACGCGAAAAAAAGTGGCAATGCCACTGGGAAAATTTAACGACTTAAAATAGCCATTACGAACATAAACAATACTGGAAACTATGTTGGATTCGGAATAAAAAGATTGAAAAAGGGCGTGGAAACAAAATAAAAATGGGAATAATCACTGGGAAAATTTCATGGTCAAAAATAATCATTAGAAAAGTAAACGATACTGGTAACAATGTTGGATTCAAAATTAAAAGGCCAAAAAGTGGAGGAAATGTCACTCTGAAAATTAAAAAGTCAAAAATAGTTATTATAGACTTCAATGATGCTGGTAACAATGTTGGATTGAAAATTATAAGATTGAAAAAGTGGAAATATCACTGTCACTGGCAAAATTTAACGACCCAAAATAGCCATTACGAAAATAAACGATACTGATAACTATGTTGGATTCAACATTAAGATTGAAAAAAAGCGTGGAATTAAAAAAAATGTGGAAACAATAAAATGAGAATGTGAGTTAAAATTTAATAGTCGAAAATAGTTATTATAACCTTAAACGATGCAGGTAACTATGTTAGACTCAAAATAGAACGATTGAAAAAGTATCGTAGAAAGAAAAAAAATAGAAATATCATTGTCATTTATATAACTTCATTATTTTTTATTTCAAAAAAAGTTCACAGACTTATAAAAATTAATTTTCTTACTTTAATAAAGTATTTTAATTGCTTCTTTGATGTAGAAGAACTGTATTTTACTGAACAAATATCCGTAGCACATAAAATATCTAATTTTTGTAATATTTCTGGAAAAATCAATTAAATATTCTTTTATACTAAATATCTAGATTCGATGGTATGGTAATGTATAAAGATTGTGTATAGAAAGCAGAGATGAGCAATATATCGATATATCATGAATAAAGGCTTGTTTAAATATCGCAATAACTATATTTTTAAAAGTATTCTCACGCTACATCGGAAATAGTACGTCTTTTGATAATTAATTAAAATAAGAAAATCAATGACTGTGATTTTGCTGCAAACATTTTGGACTGTGATAAATATGGCAATAATTTGTGAGAAACGATTAATATACTATAGTTATATTTTCACTAGTATCAATAAAGGCCGGGATAACCTGGTTGGTAGGGCACTGCGGCCATGCCCAAGAGATCGTGGGTTCGATCCCCGCAGACCGAAGACTCCCCGTGTAGTAAATGATGACTGACGCACGTTAAATCTGTCGAGTCACAAAGTGCTCCATGTTCCCATAACAAATCATACCTCTGGGGGTACTAATCCAGGAGTTTTCTTGTCTTCTGGATTGGGTTCAAAATTACAAGGCTACGGCGTTGAACATTAGCAGTCGTAAACCGAAAAGAATTGGGTCAATTGTTCAACTACGGTTATAAAAAAAATCAAATAAAAACTTTTAATTGTTGGAACCACGATGGCTCAGGGGATAGAGCGTTCGCCTTTTAATGAGGTGAACCGAGTTCGAATTCTAGCGATAGCTGTTCGATATGAATACCGCATCCGGCTTTCACCAACAACAGTGCTGACGTAAAATATCCTCCGTGGTAGACGGATCATGGGTTAGAAATACCTTGCCGTCATGTTAACCGTGGAAAGTTCTCATGGTTTTCCTCTTCATGTAATGCAAATGCGATTTAGTTCTATCAAAAAGTCTTAAACGAAGGCAAATTTCTCCCAATACTTGATCCAAGAGTTTCCTGGTCTTCTGGATTGGGTTCAAAATTACAAGGCCACAGAGTTGAGCATTTGTTGTCGTAAACCCAAAACATTGGGTCGGCTGTTCATAGACCGTTATAAAATAAAATTATAATTGTTAAGCCGCGGTTTCTCAGGGGATAGAGAGTCTAAGTTCTAATCTCAGTGGTGACTGGCTGATACGAATTCTACTCCCGCACGCATCGACTACAGCGCTCACGTTAAATATCCTTAGTAGGCGAAACATGGATCAGAATCCCCTTGTCGTCTGGCTAACCCTGGGAGGTTTTCGAGGTATTTCTCTCCATGTAACTCAAATGCGGTTTAGTTTAATCAAGAATTCTTCCACGAATGCTAGTTTGTACCAACGCTTGATACAAGAGCTTCCTTCTCTTCAGAAATGAGTTCAAAATTTCAAGGCTAAGCAGTTTCACATTGATAGTTGTAAATTTAGAATTGATTCTACTGTTCAACGACGGTTATAAAATAAAATAATATTTATACAATACGATTATATCGTGAGTGTTTAAACGGTAATATCGACCGTTATAAAAATATAGCATATTCGTTAATTTAGAAAAATATAGCGAAATAATATTAAATATTGATATTTTTTAACGATGTATTGCGATATTAAAATTCCAATATTGCCCAACACTACTAGGCAATTGACGTATATCAGTACTTAATCTAAATTTTTAAAACAAGAAATTATTTCTTTATTGTAGTCATTATTAAACGTCGAAAATGTAAATAAATTATAATTTCATCATATTTGGCTATTAAAAGAAAAAAACTATTTTACTACGATAACCATTTAAACTATATTGAACTATATAAGTATTAAACTATTTAAATACGATACAGCAAGAATTGAGGATAAAAGTATCCCAATTCTTACTCTAGACTTTTAAATATCACTTGGTGTGGTCAGTTAGGTGGGTGACCACTTCGATCAGCCTGTGTAAGGATTGAGGGTGCGCGGTATCGGTCCTCGTTAAACTGTTTTATTGTAAAGAGTCCGACTTCGCGCGCAGATCGTCGGGCTATTAAAGCAGGGGTTCCATCCCCTTTGTAGAGGATCAAAATTACGATGGTATGTCTTCGGATCATCTTCAAGCATGTTTCCCAGACCGTCGCCAATAGCCCATTGAGCAGCTCTAGTGTAACGTAAATGAAGTACCTACTTAGACTTTTAAAATCAACAATTACCTTGTTTATATTATTATTCGGGCAAAACGCAAATAATTTGCAATTTTATTCTGCGAATTTTTTTGCAATTAGCTGAAATAAAGTATTTCAACATTTGTTAATAATTACGATAAAATATTTTATGTATTATAATTAAGTGTAAATTAGAGAATAATTATATATAAAAACAGTGCTCGAGATTCACGATTTATTTAATTGTTTAACCTTTTCTAAAGCTTTAATGTCTAGCCAGCTGAAAAAACATTGACAAAAATATTGTGTTTTAATATTTTCCATCTTTCATAAATATTTTTCCATATTTTTAAAATATGAAATAATATTTTATTGCAATTTTTATTTTATAGTTTATATTAAAATAAAAAAAGTAAGAAGAAGAAATTATTTTATCATACACATGTTCAAATTAAATTTCTTCGCAATTCGGGGTAGATTAAAAAACTAGTTTTAATGTCTTAAAATCTGTTTTAAAAAATATGCTAAAATAAGGAACTTTAATTAAATATAAAACACGTAAATAAGTCTTTATGCAAAATTCGAAAAAATTTTTAAACTATCGACGATATTCATTGTTTTACTTATTTTAAGCGTATTTCAAAAACAGACAAAATTTCAAATTTAAACCTAATTTTAAATTGTTTAATATTAAAAGTATCTTACACTGTAAGACAATATTTTTTTCAATTAAATAGAAGAAAATTGATATAAATATATTTTGTAATTTTCTTATTTTACACTTTATTGTTTTTTTAATTTAAATTTTAGTTTTTTCGACTGTTAAGTTTAATTTTCGTTAAGTTTAATTTCCTTAACAATTTAACTACTTTATAAGATTTTTACACACACACAATTAAAATGAACGTTTATCCAAATGAATAAAAAAAATATTTTTAAAGTCATTGAATATTTTTCATTTTAAAATTGAATAATCATCGAAACTTTTTAAAAATGTAGAATACAAAAGTGTTTCTGTAAATTTAAAATACATATTATTAATTATTAATGACAAAATAAATAAAAGTGACTTTAATAAAAGAAGTGGAATTTTTTAAAATATCACTTTTTTGAAATTTTTTATTCATAAACTGTTTGATCTATTTCTTTCGAAGTGCGTTCGTTATTATTGATTCTAGCATAGTTTGAAATGAAGAAAAAATTTGCGCATCCTACATTTGAAATTTTTTTAAAAAAAATATTAAAAAAATAAATTTTTATTTGTAATTACATTTACTAACTACATATAATTTTGTTTTGAGATTCTGCCATCTGTAATATAAATGGCAAAGTATGTAACGGATCTTAAAGGGATTCAAACTTCCGAAGCTTTTTTGTTTAAGTAATTAAAACCATATTTTCCCTTCGCCATTTTAAAAATCAAAATTCTGAACTCATCGCAAATAAGGTTTTTTCAAATAGTTTCATGGCTTATTTATCACCTGCACAAATTAATTAGGTCTTACCCTAAACTATTTATATTGGATCTTTGTACGTGAAAATCTGTGCTTTAGATCACAAGTTATTTAGTAAACAGAAATTAAAGATTCGAAAATGAATATCCAATGATACCATCCTTGATTATTTTATTTTATATCCGTTTTATACCTAATTTTGCGTTGACGCCTTCACTTCGTCACTCAATTCTGAAGACAAGGGAACTCTTGGATTGTGACAAACTAAGAAGGACTTTTCGGTGACCCAAATTTGCATAAGATAGAGAGGAAACATTCCAAGGTTTTCCCTATGCCCATGTACCATCACCATTTGCCCACGTATTGCTCTGTGGTTGGTGAGAGGTTAGAATAGAATTCGTATCTTATTAAACGCTCACTTCACTCCTCCCAGTTTCTCACAAAAATTTGATTTTTAAAACATGTCTTGTGAGGGTTAGATTAACTCTAAAACTGCTTAATTTATATATTTTTGAAATAAAATAAAACAAATACGATAAAAAAAATACACATTAGACGTTTCAAATTAATATTTTGCTGGGAATAGACATTGGTTATTACAAAACATCTTGTAAAAACGCCATCTTGTTAGGAATTCATAGGGGTAGAGCACTCACCTCCCAATGATGCGATCTAGGCTCAAAACACGGTGATAACTAGTCTATCTACATACTGCTCTTAGCTTGATCGGCTACGGCCAAGACGTAAAATATTCCCAGTGGTAGGCAGGTCTTAGATTAGATTCTTCCTTGCAGTCAGGTTAACAGCAGGAGATTTTTTTTAAAAATTTTTTCCTTACACGTAAGTTGAATGCAAATTAGTTACACCAAAATGTCCTATACGAAGGTAAGCAGTAGTTCCTATGTTTTCTAGGTTGGCTTCCAGATTACAGAATTATGTAATTAAACACTGTAAATCGGGCATCCGACTAATACCTTTCAGAAGAGAGGAGGTCACTGATCAATTTAGTAGTTCGTCGTAACAAACATCAACTGCTCAGTCGATGAAAATAAAAAATATGTCGCTACGTTCGGGCTATTAAGCTGCGCAGCGAAGGATAATATGAAGGATGTCATTATGTTTTTACTACTAAAGGATCAAATTTATTGTTTATGGTAACCCGTGCTGAGGCCTTCTCTCTTATAGGAGGTATTGATCGGACAAAAGTCCGCTATTTAGTGCTGGTAATAAAATTAAAATAACATTCATTAAAGCTGTATTCACTTAAATATAGTTATATTTATATGCAAAACTAATGAAAAATAAGTCCATTTAACATCTAAAAATGCATTCAAGTGAGGGGATCTTTTGGCTTATACATCTATGTTAATCCTATTAGCAAAAGCTTTTCACCCACTTTTCAAAAGAATTTCACAGGGGAAAAAAACGTAATATGACTTTCAGGTAATATGACTTTTAAAAAAAATCATATTACCTGATTTATGCGTTTTGTAATAGAGTGAATTGAATGATTCTAACCTCGTAAACAGTTTTAAGTTGAAAAGAAAAATTAAATAGTTCATAGCTTTGCTACTTCAAGCATAGCAATTTCAAATTACTCCAAATATATATATATATATATATTGCAGTTTCCATTAAATAGTGCCAATGGTTTCAATAAATAGTTTTAATAAAATATATTAATTTAGATTTAACTATGCTTAATACGAAAATCATTTTAAGAAATATTTTTTCCTCATTGAAATTTCTCTAGAAAATTTAAAAGGTAAGAAAAAAAAAATAACGAGTCTAATTAAGTAATCAATAAGAAAAAAGTTTAAGGTTGTTTTTGCATCAAAAGCGATAATGATTGGTGAGTAAAAGTTATAAAGAAAACGATTCTCAGACAAATTATTGGCAATAAATGATCTATATCGATAAAAAAAAAGAAGGCATTTTTGAATAATAGCAGTCCAATCAAATTGCAATTCATGATTTTTCGACCATTAATGTTAAACAATCGATGACCGATAGTTTTCCGGGGATTTAGAGGCAATTAATATGTTATTAAAAGCGTGTTTGTTTTCTTCAATATAGAATGCACCACATTTACAAGATGTTTTGTGAGTCCCCCAATTATCAAAGGAGTCAACAGTGTATTATTAGATTAGAAAAAATAGAGTTGGTTGCTGGGTGACAAGGTATTCATTAAAAAATTGATTGGATTGGTTCCAGAAACTAGAATAGTTACTATTAGTTTTTATGAATATGGTTTTTAATATTATGATTTTTTTTCAAAATCAATAAATATTTATTCTGGATTTTTTTGAACTATACGCACAAATTTGGAGAAAGTTGTTGTTATTACTTATGCCAGTCGCCAAGCAGCGCACCTGCTTGAAATCGAGAGAAATCAATGCTTTACCCACTAGCAGTTAAGTAAATATTCGAAATTGGGGCAATGTTTCTCCCCAATACACTATTTTCCTTTCTAATTATATAGAAAAACAGGTTTTTCCATGCGGAGAAAACTGCAGATTAAAATACGACCTTTTACGTGCACAATCGTCAGTGGGCAGTTTCTTGTTTTTATAGTGGCACCATCTATGGCTAAGGGTACAGCCAGACGCAGCCAGTTTTAAAGGGAGGAGTCAATCCATTCATCCGCTGATCGTAATTTTGACATGAATTAGAGAACGATCAATCTCCAATTTAGTTTCTCCAGTGGTATTGATTTGCTATGGGAACTTGGGGGCTTTAGTAATCCCGACAGATTTAACGTACACCAGTTACTATTTAATACACGGGGATTCTTCTCCCTGCGGGATTCGAACTCCCATTCTCACGAACAGGAGATCAACGTCCTGCCAACCAGGTAATCCCGGCCCTGCAGAAAGTGTACAAGCAGGGTGTATGGGTCTGGTTCATTTCATCGACAGGTCATTTCGTTGACAATGCCGCTTCCTCGACAGGGTCGCTTCGTCGACAGGCCATTTCGTCGACAAATTATTTCGTCAACAAGATCATTTCATTGATAGTGTCATGCGTAATTCTGAAACTATTTTAGATTTAATCTAAATATTTTTATTATTAATTAGAAAAATGCTATTATTTAATTTTTATAATTAAGTAAAATTCTTTATTGCCGTGCATTGTTCCAATGGCACTAAAAGAAGTTCACTTTTTAAATTAATTGATGGCTGGTTGAGAAGCGTCTAACCAAGAACGGTTGATGTATAAAAATCACACATGGCAGAAATTTTATTTTCGTTACTTGTACCACCGGTACCAGTAAAAAGTACGTACTTTTACTTGTACTTCGTTACTTTTTAAATTTAGTACTTTTATTTGTACTTTCGTTACTTGTTTTGGGAAAAAGAACAAGTATTTGTAACGGAAATGTCGAATGAATTCGTTACTTTTTTCTAAAACTCGGTAAGCTTCCTAAAAAAAAAGAAGAAAAAAAAACAAAAAACTTATGTTATTTTAATTTATAAAATTAATGTGCAATATTCACAGCTAACTTCGTGTTTAAATACCTTTTAAAATTGTCATTCCTGAAAGGGAAAAGACGGCTCTTTTGATCTTTTTTTGACTGCAACTATCATTGTGAGTTATAATAGTTGTAATAGTAATAATAGTAATAACAGTAATAATAGTTATAACAGTAATAATAGTAATAATAGTTATAATAGTAATAATAATAATAGTTATAATAGTAATAATAGTAATAGTTCTAATAGTAATAATAGTTCTATTAGTAATAATAATAGTAATAATAGTTATAATAATGATAATTGTAATAATAGTTATAATAATAATAATAGTAATAATATTTATAATAATAATAATAATAATAATAGTTATAATAGTAATAATAGTTATAATAGTAATAATAGTAATAATAATAATAGTAATAATAATAATAGTTATAATAGTAATAATAGTAATAAGAGTTATAGAAATAATAGTTATAATAATTATAATAGTAATAATAGTTGCAATAGTTATAATAGTTATAATAGTAATAATAGTACTAATAGTTATAATAGTAATAATAGTAATAATAGTTATAATAGTTATAATAGTAATAATAGTTATAATAGTAGTAATATTATAGTAAAAATAATAAACTAAAAATTGAAATCAATAGATAAAATTTCTTTTTCGGTGCCTAAAAAGTTTGATATTAAAATTCTTTTTGATTTTAAAATTATATTATACGATTATATTATAAAATTATATTATAATATTCTTCCGAATTAAAAAATAAATTAATGTCCATAATTTTCAAAATTAAGAATAATTAAATAATTAACAACAATTTTGCAAAAACATTAAAGAACATAAGAATATTATTCAATAAAATTTTTTGGTTACTTTGAATTTTCGATTTCCTAGAAATGTACTTTTAATCGTTACTTTTTTGTTTAGTAATTGTACTTTTATTTGTACTTTTTACTCGTTACTTTTTAAAATAAGAACTTTTTACCTTTTACTCGTTACTTTTTTAAAAAATACTTGAACTTTTACTCGTCAATTTTTTAAAAGTAACGTTGCCATATATGATCAAAATATACTTTTCTATATCTAAATCGTAATAGCTCGACACTTATTTTCAGGATAGGTAAGGATTGTCTTTAGAACATTACCAAGCTACCAAAATCTATCTTTTGCTATCGATCTTAGTTTCGATACCACTATTAGAGTTTTCGACGAACTATAGGAACGGAAACATGATGTTTAGGTATTTACCGAGGGGGTTGTAGACTCCTACAATATTTAAAGTGCTACTCACCGGATCAAAAATGTTTAGAAACACGTTGCAAGCCTTTTAGTGTTTTTTCTTCACGAAATATTTTTTTTTTCTATGGATAGTGAATTTAATAATAGTATTAATTATTAAATTCTAATCTAATATTATTAAATTATGCTATTATTAAATTATACTATTATAATTAAATAATAATAGTATAACTTAATAAGAATAATGATAGTAGAAAATAAATGATGAATTATTTCCTTTTTATTTGCCAATTCTCATGACATGAAACTTTATTATGGTAAACGTACGTTTTGGAAATGTAATTTCAGTTGGAATCTTGTTTATTAGAGTTCATATGGCGACGAAAGAAAATAGAGATTTTTTTGAATCTATGTTAAACTCTATATCAGCCCATTTTCCACCGAAATTTTGATTAACTACTTTGATTTTAAATAAAATGTTTTGAAATTTGAAGGTGTTTTGATTTTAAATAAAGTGCTTTATTTTATGATTTGTCGCAAAAATTTTAGGTATAGATTGGCGGCACTTAAATACCGCCAAATCTGTAGTTGCGGTGGCGTTAATACATAAGTACCGAAAATTTATTCCATACTTTTCTGTACCAAAGTAAGTACCAAATAAGTACCAAAATTTATTCCATAATTCAAACATTAGAATACGCAAAACGTATACATAAACACCATTTATACCATTTAATTTTTCAAAACAATTATTTTAACTACAATTTTTACCAAAAAATTATAAAGTAAAAAACATAAAATAAAGAATTCTTAGGATAAAAAAAAGAACAATTTTAAAAATACCTCATATTGAAATAAAAAACTTCCATATTGTTTCTTTTTTTTTTCTTATAGTTCTTAATCAGACGTAAAAAACCATTCTGTAGAGAACTCTCATCAAATAAGAAGAAAAAAATTATTTACAAGAAAAGATTTTATTATTAAAATCATAACACTTACCTCATATATAAATCTGGAGAATTCCAAAATGAAATGTTCTTCGTTTCAAAATTTTATTTTCAAATAATATATACATAGATTTTCTCCTCATTACTTTTAGAAAACATACCACACAGCAAAATTTTATAATTGTAAGATCTCGATATGAATTTTAATATGTAGCTTTAAAACAGAATAGCTGAATTCTAGTTGAAATAATTCTTTCAGAACTAAAAAATACTTACCAAGAAAACGATAAAAATGTATTAATAATCAGCACAAATTATACTATTTCAAGTAATACGGATGATATTTTATGGTTGTTTTTTGAATTATGTAGATACAGAAATATATAGTACTATTCTATAAAGAAGAAGAATATTCTATAACTATTACAGTTCTGTACGTTCACATTTATTCATTGGAATGAAGAAAGCAATGTTGATTTCACTTTAATTTGTAATGAATTGAAGACAGAAGAAATGTATTTTACCGTAATAGACACATCTGAACAGTATGCAATACCGATGTCGGAAGCTATCAGTTGCAAGTTTGTTGATCATAGAAGTTAAAAATTGAGGAATTTTTCTTCAAATGTTTGTTACCAATATTCTGGAGAGTTTTTTCAAGTTCTTCGGCATTTTCCTTAGGGAAATTTTGCTTCGTATTTGCTGCTAAGAAAATGGCGCCTGATTCTGCCAATGATTTTGATGGAACTAAATAAATAAATGTCTGATATTTTCAGGCTCTCGCTAGATGGCGTACTCGACCGTTGCGATCGCGAATTTTCATTCAGAAATTTTTTATGGTGCACATGTACACTTTGATGCTTATGACAGCTTTGAGTTTTGAATTCTCGAAAATTGACACCCATTCTCGAGACTCCTTAGACATTTTTGAGAAAAACAAAATCTTATTCACGTTTCCTTTATTCACACCTTTTAAGTCACGCAGATGTATAATTAAAAAACTTACAATAAAACACTGTTTGTAGTAGTAGTAGAAATAAGACGTCTCTTTTGTAATCTTGCTTTATGTAGAACACTTTGTTGATTAGAACAATTCTTCCCAATTTATTGGAGGGACGAACATAAGAAAACATAGTTGAACAAGGCTACAGAGTTGAACATTAATAGTCGAAAACCCAAATATGGGTCGGCTGTTCAACGACAGTTATAAAAAAATATGAAGAAAAAAAAATCCATAACCTGATATTCAAATCAAACTGATATTATTTTCAGCATTATAAAAAACTTTTTTTTGGTAGAGTGAAACATATTAAAACTATAAAAATTCAATTTTCTCCTATTCCTATCCTAATATGGATTTATTGTCAGACACTTTGCTAGAAAGAATTATTTTTAAATAAACAAATTGCTTCATGTATTAGAAAGATAAAAAAAAAGAGCTAATTTACAACAGCAAAAATTAATTATTTCTATGACGGTAAGTGAAATAACTAATCTAGAAAGAGTCTGCTTTTAAAATTGAAAAACAAAAAACTGTGAGAGACATTTAGATTAAGAGAAGATGAACACCATCTACTGAATACATTTAATATAAACCCTAAAACTTAATAGAATTTTTTTCGATTAAACTGTTAAAGATGTTGTTTTATAAGTAGTTTTAGTCGAGTAATTGCAGAAAAAAAAATATATATTTAAGATCTGGAGCTTTTAAAAAAATAGATATTTAGTTTTTAGTCTGTACACTAATTCTTTTAGACATTTTAATTGTTATTGTTCCTAGTTGTTTCGGTGAGATAAAAAAGTTTGTTTTTAAGAAGGAAAAAAATGACAGTATACATATTAAAAGTGAGTGAAAGTATATATATATATAGCAAAATAAATAAATACAAAATAACCAGAAAAAAATTAGGAAAAACAATAAGTATCATTTATTGCGCATAAGCTGCAAGTAAATAGAACTCATAAGATAAGTTTAAAATGAAGATAAAACAAAGGTAAATTACAGGCAAATGAAAAAAAGAGGGGGGGAAATAATAATAATGACAAACAACTGGGGAAAGAAAAAGGATTAATTAATTAAAAGAAAAAAAAAAGGATAAAGTTTTTTCAAAAAACCGGAAAATAAAAGATATAATCTTTTCATCAGCCCACACGATTATATCCGAAAAAGAGTGCTTTCTAATATTGTATCAATATAGCAAAAGCAAAATATATCAATACAATAGTGTGAGGAGCACTCAAAAAAATTTTTTACAAAAATTACGACAAAAAAAAAAAAAAAAAAAATTAAACACAATAAGTAAAAATAACACGTAAAAACAGAAAATAAAATATAAAGGAAGAGCAGAATAAAACAAAATCTTTAAAGCGAGCAGTGAAATATAGCGAGCTTACATGAATGGGAAATTTTTCAAGAATGATTTAAAATGTTTACGTAACAAGATTGCCAGATTGCAAAATATGAAAACAAAAGCGCAAATTGAGTGTAACTAGAGGATTTTAAAGTGCGTTACTGAAGTCCGTTTGATTTGTTAGTTACCAAGGATGGGTCAGAAATCGGATGTGCGCGAGGTAATATTATACTGGATAATTTAAGGAAGTTGACTATAAACAATTTCAGAAAATAAATATTTATTTAAGAAAAAAATATAAAATAGAAAAGAGAAAGAAACATGAATTGCCAGTTTTTCATATAATTTTAGCCAGCCACGGATTTGCCCGAAATGGATTTACTGTGGAATTTTCAAGGGGTGAGCGATCATTCAAAACAATAACAATAATTTTATTTCAGTTCATTAGGCTTACAACTGCCTTCAATGGATTCTTAATACAATCTATCTTTTCTTTTTACATTATAAGACGCCATCTGGTGGCATTCCGCGACACTCCCCACTAAATTTAAGTAATTTAAATTTACAAAAAAGTAAACAGTTTACCAGACTTGACATTTCAGCTTCTCTGGAATGAAATCTTCTAAATAAAAAATAATCATTAATAAAAAAATACAATATTAGAGAGCATTACAAATATGTTAAAGTTCACACAAATTTTTTTTTTCTTTTAGTTATTAATTTCCATATTATATAAAAGCTGTGTAGGCCTTCTAATAATTCCAGTTCGAGTTTTTATTGAACAAGAACGAACCTTGCCATCCCTTCCATGAAAAATTTCAGTTATTCTGCCCAATGACCACATATTTCTAGGATAAAGTTCCTCGTGAATTAACACTATGTCATTGGGTTTAAACTCTTTTACATTCGAGACCTTTTGACTCGTGTTAGCTGACCTTAAATTTAACAAGTAGCCTTTTCGCCAGCATTTCCAAAAATCATTCAACAGATTCTGTTGATGTTTAAATTTTTTCACAATTGATTCTCTTGATCCCAATAGATCAACCTTAGAAATTCTGGTAGGAGGGAGGGATAGCAAGCGTTTACCTATTAAAAAATGAGCTGGAGTGAGTGGAGAAGGTTCTGAGGGGTCACTATATAAATAAGTGATGGGTCTGGAATTTATCATGGCTTCAATCTCGACAAACACTGTTTCGAGTTCGACGAGAGAGAGTGATGATCGACCAACAATTTTTCTGAGCGTAATTTTGATAGTTTTTATCATCCTCTCCCAGAATCCTCCCCACCATGCTCCACGCTCAACAATAAATTTCCAGTGAATGTTGTAAGCAGAAAATAAGTTTTTAACAGAAGGATCAGAAATACATTTCCACAATTTTTGAAGTTCAATATCTGCTCGTTTGAATGATTTTCCATTGTCAGAATATATTGTTGAACACAACCCTCGACGAGATATAAATCGCCGAAAGGCAAGTAAGAATGATTGAGTGTTTAGGGAATGTACAAGTTCTAAATGTACAGCGCGAGTGACGGCGCAAGTGAACAAAAGCAAATAATGCTTATTTTTGTTTTCGTTGGAGAAAAAGGGACCTGCATAGTCACATCCCGTTATAGCAAACGGTGGTGCTTCCAGAATGCGATCTGGAGGAAGTGGGGCCACATCTTGTTCTCCAGGACGAGCACTATATCTCTTGCAAATGATACATCTACCAAGTAGGGATTTGATTCTTTGTCTCCCTTTTATAATCCAAAATTTTTCCCGCACTTGAGTTAGTGTTGAGTCTACTCCCGAGTGCAAGACCTGTTCATGGGCATTGAGAATCACCAGTTCTGCATAACGACACTTGGACGGTAGTATCCATGGATGTTTAGTGGATTCTAAACAGTCTGCAAATTGTATCCTGCCCTTTAATCGCAAGAGACCATCTTCATCGAGTTCTGGATACAATGAGTAAATATTAGATGTTTTGTCTATAGCTCTTTGATGAGACAAATCTGAAATTTCTTTATGAAAATAGTTCATTTGAGTATTTCTTACCCACTATCTTTCAGCAGTCTTTAATTCAGGAGCAGTCAAAGGTCCATAATAATTTTCAGACGAAGGATTGGAATTATGGACAAATCTGTGCACCCATGCTGTTATACGATGGACTTTACTTAACTCGCTGAATTTATTCAAATCAAGTAATTGCTTAGAGTTCTGCAAAATTTCATCACCTGTAGCAGTTTGAAACACATTGAGATGTTTCCTCATCTCATTGTTTACCAGATTTTCCTCAACAGAAGTTAAGAAAGAAACGTAAGGTTTACGGGTTTCTAAATCCAGAGTACTGTTATCACTATCTGAAACAATGTGTGGAGCTTGAGGCCAATTTTCTTCTTTTAGCATCCACTCAGGGCCTGACCACCATAAATCACTGGTAATCAGCTCTGATAACCTTTTTCTTCTGGTAATGATGTCGGCTGGATTTGTTTGACCAGGACAATGATGCCAAATTCCTGGGTCAGTCAAAGATTGAATTTCTCGCACTCTGTTGGCCACATAAGGCTTCCACCTTGAAGACGAATCCTTAATCCAAGAGAGTGCTTGAATCAGTCCAGCAATGATAGCTGATATTGACACACAGATTTTGAAAAACGGGTTTGATATGAGATATCAATCTAGCACCTATCAAGGCAGCAGTTAGTTCGAGTCTGGGAATTGTCAATTTCTTCAGACGTGCTAATCTACCTTTAGATAAAAGAAACTTTACATTGATATCATTATTAGTGTCTGTAAACCGTAAATAGATCACGGCTCCATAGGCAATTTCACTACTGTCAGTAAAACAATGAATTTGGATGGATTTCATATCTTTGATCAAGGTTGAATCAAAATAATATCTTGGGATTTCGAGATTGTTGACTAAAGGTAATACTTCACACCAAATGTTCCATTGGCGAGCTAAATCAACTGGTAGTTCCTCATCCCAGTGTATTCCCCTTTCCCAAAGTTCTTGGAAAAGCGTTTTCAATCTCATTGTGAAAGGTGATAAAAATCCAATAGGATCAAAAATTCTTCCAGCAGATCTAATAAGTGTTCTTTTTGTTTTATCAGAGTTCTTTATAAATTGGATGAGATTAGTTACGTCAAATTTAAACATATCCTGGTATCTATGCCAAATTAATCCCAGAACCTTTATTGTAGTTGTTTCATCATGATTCTGAATTTCCCTTGGATTAAATTCAATTTCGGAATTTTCCCATAATTTTTCAAGTTTCGGAGAATTGCTCTTCCATTTCCTGAGTTTCATGTCTGCTTCATCCATAATTAGCTTGGCTTCTTTAGATATCTTAAATGCCTCCTCTTCATTCGAAGACCCTGATAAAAGATACATAGATCTACGTACATAGCATCATTAAATATGTTACATGTGTCAGGGTATTTATGGCTATATTTTTCTACGTGCAACTTGATCACACCCGCTAAACGGAAAGGACTTGAAATAACACCAAACAAGACACGCTTCATGCGAAGAACTCTTGGTTGAATTTCAGATAAATTTTCTGGTAACTTGTCTACCCATAAAAATCGCACAGCATCTCGATCCTTCTCATTAAGTGAAATCATCAAAAATGCCTTTTCGATGTCAGCGATGAATGCTATGTAGTTGAGCCTAAACTTAAGAAGAAGATTTAATAAGTCAAGGTTTAAGTTTGGTCCAGAATGCAACAAATCATTTAATGATGGGGATTTCGGAGGATGTGACGAAGCGTCAAAAACAATTCTTAATTTAGTTGTGTCTTTGTCCTTTCGAATCACAGGATGATGGGGCAAGTAGTAGACAGGTTTCTCAATTTTATCATTTTTATCGGCGACAATTTCAACAATTCCTAATCTTAAATATTCTTCTATAACTTCATTATAATCTTTGTATAAGTGAGGATCTTTAATACATCTACCAATCAAGGAACGTAATCTTTTTTCGGCATTAAAATAATTGTCATTCAAATTAACACTGTCGTGTTTCCAAGGAAGCTTAACTTCATACCTGTTATCTTTAAAGTTTAAATTTGACTTCAAATTTTGATAGGCTTCATTATTCGAAATATTCTTATTGGAAATTTCATCTCTAATGCCGATCGATTCCAGTTCCCAAAAGGATTTTATATAATTTGATGTTAAATTATCATCTTCTACGTCCTTAGAAATAATGGCATTCAAAACATTAACTGATGTTGATTCATTTATTAAGGGGGTTTGGGAAACTGGACCCTGAACAGCCCATCCCATTTGAGTTTCCATTAACATCAAAGAAGAACTTAAGCGTTTTGTTTTTCCAGTCACTATTTTCCAAAAGTAGTCTGATCCAATTAAAATATCTATTTTTTGTGGATGATCATCACAGTCTGAAAGTTTAATGTTTAAAGAATTTATTTGCTTAATGAATTCTTTACTAGGAGCTTCAATGAATGCACCACAGATTTCGGGTGATTCTAAAGCATCAATCATAACAAATTTATTTGTATCACCAACGTTACACAATTTAAATCGAAATTTAGATCTAACATAGTTAATTGAATCAGCGCTGCCAAATGTATTTAAATTAATAGTTTCTTTCCCAACTATGGGTAAATTTAATTTGTTGCAAACTTGTCTATGGATAAATGTTCTTTCACTGCCTGAATCTAATAAACACCGAACTGTAAGTTTTTCATCAGGGGTAACAATAACAGCTTTAAATGTTGACATAAGAATAGTTTTATCGTTTGTTTCATTTTTAAGAACAGGAATAACCGAGGTCACAACTGTATTTGTATCAATAACAGTCGTTTGGGAATTATTGTTTTCTGTAGAATCAATTTTATCACATAAACCCTTTCTATGTTCTTTACTATGGCAATTAGAACATTCTACATTTGCATGGCAATTTCGTTGTAAATGATATTTTTTATAACAAGAAAAACATCTTCCCTTTTGTTTTAACAAATTTTTCTTTTGATTTAAATTATAGCACTTGCAATTATCAGACACATGATTTCCTAATTTATCACAAAAAATACAAAATTTCTCAGTTGTAGCGTTCAAAATGGCAGTACCTTGTCTTTTATCTTTATTATCAAAGGAACGATTAAATTTATTCGACCTATGTTCTTGCGGTTTAACAAAATTTTTTATTTTGTTACTTTCGCACAGCGTTTCCGCCAAAAGGTATGCGCGCTCACGTGATTCAACTTCTGTTTTCAAAAATGTTAATAAATCGCTGATTTTATTTTTATCCGAACTGTGATTTCGAGTAAATAATAAAATAATATCATTCGGAAGAGCCTTGATCAAAATTGGAAACAAAAGTGTTCACATCTCTCGAATTCACATCTCTCGAATTACGACATGGCGACATATGTAACAGCGTAGACACATGTCTGTCTATAATCAAATCCTTACGCCCGAACCTTTCTTCTAATATTTTAATTGCTGAGTCATAATTTTCATCTGTAGTCAATAAACCAGCGATTGTTTTTTCGCCATCTTTGGTCAACTACGATTTTAAATAACAAAGTTTTTCTACTTTCGACAAAGAGTTATTTTCATGAATGGAAATCTTAAATCTTGCCCAAAATTCAGGCCATCTAATTATATCACCATCAAATTCTTCAATTATTAAGTGTGGCAATTTAATGTTGTTGTATTTCGTTTCGTTATTAATGTTTATAGATGAGGCGTTATTAGATACCAATTGCGTAGAGGTTAGTTTTGTTTTAGCTCTATTTAATTTATTCTTACACAATAATATGTTCTCTTTATAATTTTCGACGGAAGTTAATTCCTTCTCCAAATCTTCGGTTTTCGTTAAATCAAAAATTTTCGTATTCAATTCATTTAAGTCTTTTTCTTTTTCAGATAATAAATCAAAACAATCAATAATGTCCTCAACCTTTGAGTCTGTATTAGCTAACATAGTTTCAATTTTATTTATGAGCTTAGTAACAGCAGTTCTATTTATACTTCTAGCAGCAGTATATTTTTCCATTTTAAATCAATGTCAATTCAATATTTTTACTTACAAGTAAATCAAAATTTTTCGCTCACCTTTTCAATCAGTTTCCCGGGTTTCTTGCATCATTGTGGAATTTTCAAGGGGTGAGCGATCATTCAAAACAATAACAATAATTTTATTTCAGTTCATTAGGCTTACAACTGCCTTCAATGGATTCTTAATACAATCTATCTTTTCTTTTTACATTATAAGACGCCATCTGGTGGCATTCCGCGACATTTACACATGGAAAAATTATATAAATTGACAAAGAAATCTTTTTAGTAAATAATTTTAGCCACGGATTTTCCCGAAATGGATTTGCAAATGGAAAAATTGTATAATTTAACAAAGAAATTTATTAGTAAATAATTTTAGCCACGGATTTGCCCGAAATGGATTTGCACATGGAAAAGTTTTATAAATTAATAAAGAAAATTTTTAGTAAATAATTTTAGCCACGGATTTGCCCGAAATGGATTTGCACACGGAAAAATATTATAAATTAACAAAGGAATTTTTTAGTAAAGGAAATTTTTTAGTAAATAATTTTGACCAAGGATTTGCCCAAAATGGATTTGCGCAAGGAAAAATTATACAAATTAAGGAAGAAATTATTAGTAAAATTTTTTTTTTTGGCCACGGATTTACCCGAAATGGATTTGCACATGGGAAAATTGTGTAAATAAAGAAAACTTTAGTAAATATATTTACAAAATATGAGATTAACTCAATGATTTTATATAGAATTTAATTACTTTAGTTGGGTATATATTGTTCTTTATCAAATTTTAAAAGAGTTTATCGATTTGGTTTTTGGATAAATAAATATCACTACATATTCTTTTAATTCTAATAATTTCATTAAAAGTAGTATTTAAATAGATGCTCTTAGAAACATTAGAATTCCAAGTAATTAGTTTATTTATATTAAAATTAAAATCATTTTTTTTATCGTATAAATCAACAAAGCAGATATTTTCTTCTTTTATAGTACCCATTTCCCAAAAAATTGAAATTAATATTATCATCATGATTACGAAGCAAGATTAATTCCTCGGGGTAAATATCATTTAATAAAATAGTATAGTCTTGAAAATTAAAGATAATTAAGTCATCAATATATCTAAAAACAAATTTAATACTAAAAGTGTAATTTTTTTCATAATAATGCAAAAATAAGTTAGCTAAGAGAGATGAATAATTAGAACCTTGTGGTATTCCATCAATTTGAAGAAAAATATCCCTTCCATTGTAAAGATAATTATTAAAAAGACAAAAATTAATCAGAATTTCCCAATAATCAAAATCGCAACAAAGGATATTTTTGAAATCATAGTAATAATTCAAAAAGACATCTTTTAGTTTAGAAAGGGGAATGCTATTGAAATGATCTTGGAAATCAAAAGTAGCAATAGAATTAATTTTATTATGTTTAATGAATTCTAAAATCGGTTGATTATTAGTGATAATCCAAGAGAAGCCTTCTTTAGAAATACTGTTAATAATTTTATTTAAGTAGTTAGAGAAAATGGTGCCAGGTTTAGTTAGATAAGTATTAGATCCACATGTGATAGTTCTAAATTTAACAGGAATTTTATGAAATTTCGGACTGATAATTAAGTAAGGAAATTGTATATTGCTAATTTTAATTTTTAATCTCTTATATAAAGCTAAAATTTTTTTAATGACAATATTATTATTCAAATTACTAAGTTTACAATTTTTTACTACTGTTATTTAATTATTGTTACTGTTATTTAAATTATCCTTATTATTGAGAATAAAGCTTTTAAAGTAATAATAAACACCCCATTTTCATTCTGTTAGCATACCTAAAGGTAAAAGGAATCTATTTGATATCTTTAAACAAAAACTATTGAGATCATTAAGAAAGTATTTTAGAATTTTATTGATTGATATATGGTAAATGGGTCTAAATTTTGTGCCTTTCATCATTAAGTTCCTAAGTTCTAAGTTTTCTATAATATTTAAATTACCAGTAATAATATGTTTATGATGTTTATCAACAAAATCAAAATATTTCTCTTCCTCACAGTGATATTCAAAATCGGATATGTTAATGCTCCCTGATTTTTTGCTTAAATCATTATAATTAAATATAGTTCTACCAAGAGATTTATTATATTTAAAGCTTTTAATAATGTTAAAATCTTTTAATGGAAATAAAGTTTTAAAATTTTCAAAAATATTATGAAATTTGATCTTATCGAAAATAGGATTTTGAAAGTTAATAACGAAATATAAATTATCTAAGTTTTTCTTTTTATTTGGCAAAATTTTACTCATTTTGGCTTTTATAAGATCAAAACAAAGAATTTTGAAATGTAAATTAATAAAAGAAAAGTTATTAATAAGATCGTATAGCTTATATACATCATAATTCTTAAGGGAGAAAACAAAATCTTTAATAGGTTTAATATTATAATGTTTATTAAAATCTTTTTCCCTATTAGAAAGAAAATTTATATTTAATTTGTCACTATTATGAGAGTTTCTATTACTTCTTGATCCCCGCTTACCTCGATTTGTACGCTTATCTTTAATATGAAAAAGTGAATAAGTTGAGGAGTTATTAAAGTTAATCTGTGTGTGTTGGAAGGTATCGTTTAGCCCATACGGCAATATTTTTTTGTATAAAGGCATGTAGTAATTTTCTTTTTGTAGTCTTAAATCTAAATCTTCTACAATATCTAAAATATTAATTTTGACACTGTTAACTTTATGTACTCTAAAATGATTCAATTCCAGGTAATTGATAGTCTTATTACTGTTTATATCAGAACGGTGTTGATTAATTCGAATGTTAAGTGAGTTACTGGTTTGTCCAACATATTTTATATCACAGAAGCCACAGGCTAACATATAAATAACATTTTTGATTTTACAATAAGATTTGGAGCTATCGTTATAAAGAAATGTGTGTTTTTTGTCAATATTAGGGTAAGTTTTGCATCTTTTATCACCTCACGCTTTATAAGACGGTAAAGTATCGGGAGTGGAATGCAATTCAAAAAATCTTTTGCTTTCGCTTTCGCTTTCAGAGTAGCTGGATGTCGATCCGAAGGTCACCTCTGATTTAGGCTTTCCGTACCGGGTACAACATGAAGAATAATTTAAATATTGAACACATTTTTTTTGACACTCTAGTTACACTCAATTTGCGCTTTTGTTTTCATAGTTTTCATATTTTGCAATCTGGCAATCTTGTTACGTAAACATTTTAAATCATTCTTGAAAAATTTCCCGTTCATGTAAGTTCGCTATATTTCACTGCTCGCTTTAAAGATTTTGTTTTATTCTGCTCTTCCTTTATATTTTATTTTCTGTTTTTACGTGTTATTTTTACTTATTTTTACTTATTGTGTTTAATTTTTTTTTGTCGTAATTTTAGTAAAAAAAATTTTTGAGTGCTCCTCACACTATTGTATTGATATATTTTGCTTTGGCTATATTGATACAATATTAGAAAGCACTCTTTTTCGGATATAATCGTGTGGGCTGGTGAAAAGATTATATCTTTTATTTTCCGGTTTTTTAAAAAAACTTTATCCTTTTTTTTTCTTTTAATTGATTAATTCTTTTTCTTTCCCCAGTTGTTTGTCATTATTATTATTTCCCCCCCCTCCTTTTTTCATTTGTCTGTAATTTACCTTTGTTTTATCTTCATTTTAAACTTATATATATATATATATATATGTGTGTGTGTGTGTGTGTAACATAAAAAGCTTCTATTAATCTTTTTATGTTAGTTTCTTCGTTAAAAACAACTCCTAATTTATTACTAATTAATTTCAAATCGAAACACTTTAACATACTTTTAAAAAGCTACATCCTGTTTCTAAATATATTTTTGGCCCAACTATGCATAAATTTAAATAAAGACATTTCTCCCTTTAAGCTTCGTGGGAATAGCGTGATCTATTTAATTAACCAATAGTAATTTGTAAGATTTCCCTCTTTCCCTAAATTGAAACATTTTACGGATTTACTTTGCAAGATTTTCCCTAACATATAACTGAGGAGCGCAACTTTTCGTACTCACTCTCATGACTGCTCTGATTAATAATTAATAAATAAATTTTGTACCCTCCTACCCGGCCTAAGACCTGTTTTAATCCTTCCACTTGGCAACGACGCTATATATATATATATACATATATATATATATATATATATATATATATATATATATATATATATATGCAGGATGAGGAGAACTCCATTTCTCACCCCTTCCACTGCCGCCATCATTCCAGCCAGCGTCACAACTTCCCCACCTCACCATCATGACAACTTCCCCCCGCTCCACCACCAAATCGAGAGACTCAGCTTTTCGTTAGCTGCTGAACTGCGAACTGCAATGCCCAGACGGGGCTTATGTTCGTGTAAACGGGGCTGACGGCCCATTCTCTTGTTTAAATCATCTTGGGCAGACGGCCCACATCTTCATAAGCATTTCATATTTTTCATAAACATCTAATATTTCATCACATATGTAACCATAGATCTTTTCGTGTGAAATTTCAGGGCATCCCGCAGGGATCTGTTTTGAGTCCCACCCTCTTTTCAATATTCATGGCTGGCATTGAAAAGATGGCTCCCCATGGTCAGATGGGTATATTCCCTGATGACGTTGTGGTTTGGGACCACGCTGCGAATCTGACTAAACTAGAAAATTCCCTCAATTCTATCTTGGAGTAGATCCAGAGCTTTGGTGAGGAGCATAAACTGACATTTAATACTACAAAGTCAATGAGCTGCTTATTTACTACTAACAGACATTTGTTCAATTATCAACCAGAAATTTTTCTAAAGGGACAATTGCTTGAATCTACTAAGACACCTAGTTATTTGGGATTTACATTAGATACAGAGGTCAACTGAGGTAAACATATCAACAGGCTTACTGAAAGGGGTAGAAAAAGGCTTCTGAAATATATTTTTGGTAGAGATTGGGGTGCTGATGCTGCAACTCTCAGGTGCACGCTCTCATTTCTCCAATACTTGAGTATGGCTACCAAAATTATCAGGTTGCTGCACCTACCAATCTAGAAAAATTAGAAAGAATACAATTAAGTGCAGCCAGAATTATCAATGGCCTCAGGAACTGTTGGCCCAATAATATTAATCGATATGAGGCTGATCTGTAATCCCTGTGCCTAAGAAGAGAGACTAACATTACAAAGTACATCGCTAAGTTTAAGAGCTATGGCTCCCACAATAGAACAGCATTATTTTTATCGAACTGGACAAACAATCTGGCTAAACAGCGGCTGAAAAGGGACAGCCCTCTTAGTTTGATGGAGAGGCAGGGCCTTACTGACATTGATGTCGAACCATGCCCTCTTTTTAATCTATTGACACCTAATACTTCTCTTAGTCAATTAGTTTTTAGAGATAACTTAAATATCGATTTTACCAAGCAAAATGAACATCCGGAATTGCTGCGTCAGCTGGCTCTCGAAGTAAACAATAATATCCCTCCCGGAGCCTTGGTAGTCTATACGGACGGAAGCAAGTCTGACTCCGGTAGAACGGGCAGTGCTGTTTTTATGAAGACAGGCGAAGGAGAGCTCAACCGCCGACTTAGAAACCCGGACCATGCCTCATTCTTTCGATCAGAGTTAATTGCCATAAATGAAGCCTTGAGCCTAGCCATGGACTCTGGCGTACCTGACATAAGGATATTAACAGATAACAAGAGTTCAATTCAATATTGAAGAACTGGCCAAGTATCTTGGATAATTTGGGACAAGAATTCGTAATCAAATTGACTACTTTGTCTAAAATCGGCTCGGTGCACTTGCAGTGGATCCCTTCCCATGTGGGTATGAGATTGCTGATCGGCTTGCCAAGGAAGGGAGTGAACTTGTTTCTCCCCCTTCCTCTAAACTTCTAGTGTCTGCGGTTCACTCCCTGAAGTTAGCTAAGGTAAATTCAGCGTGGAGGCACCCACCAGATCATGATTGGTGTGCTGCCAAATGCCTCGGATTATCCCTGCAGTGCACTTGTCCCAGACTTGCTCAAACAGCTTTGTCAAGACACAGGATTTGACCTTCAGAGAGAAAGAAAAGACATATGCCTATTGTCATTGCTCGGCCATCGCTTCTCCACCTCATCTTTTGCCATTGGTGCCTCTGTGAGGCATCTGATGAGTGATGGAGAGACTGTCTATGACTTGCTGATGCGACATGATCTTCTGGACTTGGTCTAGGGCTTTAGACCAAGGGGATAAGTAAAAACAATGACACATTTTTTTGCTCAATTCTGTTCTTTCAAGTTCCAAAACTTCTATAGTTTTTGTGCGTACTGAAGTGGCTCAGGGAACAGAGTGTTCGCCTCCCAATGACCCAGACCTAAATCTCTGTGGTGGCTGGTTGATAAGAATTCTTCTCCCGGCTCACACCGACAACAGTGCTATCATAAAATATCTCCAATAGTAGACGGATCATGGATTAGCATCCTCTATTAGTTTGGCTAACCGTGGGAGGTTTTCATGGTCGTCTTCTCCATGTAACCAAAATGTGGATTAGCTCCATTAAAAAGTCCTCCACGAAGGATAGTTAATCACAATGCTTGATACAAAAATTCCCTTTTCTTCTGTGTTAGGTTCAGGACTAATGAGTTAAACACTGATAGGCGTAAACTCAGAATTGGATCAGCTGTTCAATGAAGGTTATAAAATAGTGTATAGTTTATGCGTTGCAAAACAAAATGTAACGTAAAATTAAACACATACGAGGAAGAGTAAATAAATTCTTGGAATAATCGCCTATATCAACCCAGGTGTTCGTTGGAGGGAAATATTTTTCTCAGAAGTTAGCAACATTAATATCGAAAGCTATTGGAAATTCATTTTTGGCACTGTCGGTGTAAACTGCAGATCATTTCTGACAAAGCAAGCTTGCCATTCGTCGGTTTTGGAAAGGACGTCATTAGAGCTGTGCGCTCGAGAAATCGTGCGTGCGGGAGAGACGAATAACCATATTGATGCTATTGCCTCTGAACTTGGAATGGTCCCCACTAAAAAAAATCTCAAGAATTTCTTAAAAAAAAAAATCTTAAGTTATTTGGCCCACTTTATTCTTAAGATTTTCTTAAGAATACTGTCTGAAGAAAATCTTAAGAAAATAATCTTAAGAAAATCTTCAGAATATAATCTTAAGAATTTCTTAAGATTTAGGTTAATGTGGGCCAAATAACTTAAGATTTTCTTAAGAATATAATCTTAAGAATTTCTTAAGAATATAATATTAAGAATTTCTTAAGAATATAATCTTAAGAAAATCTTCAGAATAGAATCTTAAGATTTAGATTTATGTGGGCCAAATAACTTAAGATATTCTTAAGAATAGAATCTGAAGAAAATCTTCAAAATATAATCTGAAGATATCTTTAACATATAGGTTTATGTGGACTAAATAACATAAGATATGTAACATATTTTTTATTTTAGATATTAATTTGTTTAAAAAAAATTTTTTTTTTTCAAAATGTGAGCAAATTTGCTTAAGATATACTAAAAAGATTTTATGGACATTTTTCTGAGCTTTAACTTAACTCAGATAAATTTAAAAATAATAGTCAAATTTTTATATTCTTTAAAAGCTATTTTTATTTAATGAACATTCATTTATTCAAGATCTATTGCCTAAAATAATTTTTTAAATCAACAATAGGTTTAATATTATTCCAGATAAACATGCATTAACAATGAATAAAATAATTTTACTGATTCATTTAATTAAGTGTTAGTATAAAGGCATGTTATTTAAATTAACTCATGTGCTCTTCATTGTAATTTAGTATCTTTCATTTAAACAACTTAAAAAATAATTTACTTACCTTCTTTGGCTAATAAAAAATATTGTTTTATATTACATTTTGTAAAAGCAAGATTTATTTGCATCAGTCTATGGATGATCTATAAAGCGATGATCAGTTTGTAGAAAATTTAAATATTACAATCGGGCTAAAATATGCTTCTAAGAATAAATATTAAAATTAAGAAAATGGTTTATCAAAATACAAATTGTAGAATAAGCATGTTTATTGTATGTATTTAAAACAGAAACTCAAAAACCACAAGTTTTAAGCTTCTATTGCCTGAACCCAATTTTAAGACTATTGTTTATTAAACGACAAATCTTTCGTACTTCACATAAAATATTTTCAAAACAATAATTTATCTTCTTTGATCAGTATAATCTTACCTGCTAATGAATTTAATATTACATATCTAATTATAATAAGAGGAATTTTTTGCATTTAAGTCATCATGCTAAGAAAACTAGTTAAATAAAAAATGTCTCTGATTAAAAAAGAAATAAATACAAAAGCCATCTAAAAATAAAATAAATAATCATGTATTACTTACTGTAAGCAATAGATACATCAATCAACAAAGTAAATTAAGTTTACTCATGCATTTTTGATAAACTGATATTTTACCCTTCATTAAACAACTTGCAAAGTTCTAAAAAGGAAGAAAATGTAATTTTTTTTCCTTTTTCTCTTTAAATCTTATGTTACATTGGTGCATTCTTATATTATTATTCTGGTGCCCTCACACCTTGTGCGCCCCACAGGGGTATTATTTATGCCACCTAGTGTCTGAACAGAAGCATAGTTTTATGTTATCGATAAGAACTGTTTATTTGACGCCTTAGCAACCAACTTATTGTCATATATAATCACTCCAAAACTTATTGTCGTTTCAACAGGGCGGGGGGGGGGGTCCATTGTGTTTGATATAGAATTCTGGTAATAAAAAGTTTCAATATTAAAGAAAGAAAAAAAAAATGACAATCTTAAAGTATACCATAGGCTTTAAATTATTATACACACAAATGATATACCGATTTATACAATTTTTTATCCATACATAGCCTGTGCAAAGCATTTGCCATCTAACCAAATGGTTTCGAACTGTAAATTTGGCAAAAGTTTTTATTTTGGGGAAAGTATTGGCGATAATCTGGCAAATAATTTGTAATCCTTAGCATTGGCTATGTATATATAAATAGTAATATCATAATTAAAGGTCAATAAAGAAAAAGTGCAGGTAAACAAAGAAAACACAACACCGGAAGCAAAATTATAATGGTAATCATACTTAATACAATAACTAATTAACCAGTGAGAATAGCCTAAACCAAATTTACAAAAATTATAGTTTAAAATAAAACAAAATTAAATAAAACTGGCACTATAATGAGAAAATAAAACAAAAGGTGATAACATACAGGTAAATTTGCTATACAGAGTGAAAAGACTTTAAGTCCATTTTACTTGAAGAGATGGTAAGACTCGTTTAATGCAGGCACTTGAAAAAAGTCCACATGTTTCGCAGAGAACTTTTATTAAAACATTTTTCTAATTTTGAAAAAAATCAAGTGACACACATCTTTTTTTTTTAAAAGTTGTATCTAGTTAACACACAATCACAATAATTCGGAGCAATAGCAATGGACGTTTAAAAGTTGTATACTGAAGAAGAAACATGCTCAAGTGAAAAACTTTGCCAGGGGAGGTACATGGGCAAAGCATTTGCAGAGGAGGCCTGACCAAATCCTTCCTGCAGCATCTACATCTTATACATTCTTTATAAGTTTAGTAATTCGCTCGAACAGTCCCCTAGACGCCTAACTAACTGTGGCAGGTTTTAGTGGTTTTCCTCTCCATGTAACTCACATGCGAGTCTTGTCATGCATTCAGCTCAGCTAGAAAATTTAAAAAAGAACTTTTCAATGTAAGAGTTTTTTATTTGAATAAGTTGTTAAAAGTTTTCTTCACAATGTACACAAATACATTCATGAAGATTTTATTACATTAAGAATAGGTTTAGCCAAAGTAGTTTTTAAATTTAATATTATTGAACTAATTTAACACGTTGAATGCCATAGGGGTCACCGGTGACTGGCGCTGAGTTTGTTTGTAGTGCCACAGGGGTCACTGATGAACGGCGAAGCCTAGATTATTCGAAACACATAATTCGAAAAAATTTTTATTGCTCTTAATTTTTTTTTAATATTATTATTACTAAAATGGTTGGAAGAAATTAATGCAATACATACTGAAAGAATCATTTTGGCCAGACGGGCAAGCCATGTAAAATTAGCGTGGCATTCAACGTGTTAAAGAAACAAAAAAAAAGTGTAAATCTAGCTAAGCTTAAATATATAAGAAAGTGTAAGGATTGTTTTTAACACATAACAAAATTGGGGTAAACAAAGAAAATTAAAATGTAAATAGAAAAGTAATGATTTATAAAAATAACTACTTATAAAAATAATTATTATTTTATAAAAATATTGAATAATTGAAAATTTTTTTTTGCATTTACTGGAACACAGTCAAGACAGAAAGTAACAATAAAAACTATAATACAATCCAAAAACAAAGTTATAATACTAAAGGTATGAAAAAACTAAAACAATTATTAATCCAATTCAAACTGGTACAGCGCACAATGCAGCTAAAAACCAAATTTGTATTTTAAACCAATATAAAATAACATATTAAAATCTTAAAAATAATTAAAAATAAAATGTAAATTGTAATTGTGTGTCCACAGAACAGTACTTCATCAGGGGACACACTGTCTGCAAACACACAGGAGCCTTTCTGTTGTTAGTGGCTGAAGCCAAAACTAACAGTGCCCCGAGGCCCCTAATGATAAAACAAGCAAAATTAAGAATAAAAATAATTACCAAATTAAAAATCACATTGCAAGAGAATCACATTTTACAGAAATAAAAATACATAACAATGAAACGCCGTAGCATCCTATAAATAATCAATGTAATAGTAAACAGTTACAGTTATTAAAATGAAAATCCCTAAATATTCCACATCAGAATCCAAAAAAAAAAGTGCTGACACCTAGATGTAAATAAACACACTAAATAGCAATATCATTCAAGTGCTGCCGTCTATAAAAAACCCCTCAAAAATTTGAAAAAGAAATCCAAATTGTTCACCGCCTAGGCCTGCTTAGGCGGGCTTCAATATCGGCCAATCAATAACATTTGCTTAGAATATCTTGAATCAGAACATTAAAATTATTGAAATTGAAAGGAAATTTATTTTTCTCCAAACTTTTTTTCAGATCCTCAATAGCTGTTAAAAAATCTGAACGGTTGTTGCAAATGAATTTAAATCTTAAAATTTGACCAAAAACAATATTTTTGAAAATTTTATAATAAAGGTTGGAATAAAAATGAGTAAGGCTAATAACATTAAAATTAAAATCTTTCCTTTTATCATAAACCCCTATGAAAATATTATTATTAGAAATTCTTAAATCTAGATCCAAAAAATAAGCATGAGAGTCATGTGAGTTGGTTTTTATTAAATTCAATTCATCAGGATAAATGTTATTAATCAAATTAAAATCACAACAATCAAAAATGATTAAATCATCAATAAACCTAAAACCCTTCAAAGAATTATTCTGTAAAAATCTATTTTCATAAAAATGAAGAAAAATATTGGCAAATGCACTTGAATAACTATTACCCATAGCAATACCCTTAACTTGTCTATAAAAACTTATACCATTAAAAAGATAATTTTCAAAAATGTTGACATTGCATAAATTAATCCAATCATCCTTGTTAATACCCTCATTAATCAAATAATTATCAAAAATTTCAAGACAAATGTTTTTTAAATTATTGTGTGGAATACTAGTAAAAAGATTTTCGAAATCACAGGTAAGAATATTACTAACATAATTGTTATTTAAATAATTAATAACTTCTTGGTTGTTTTTAATAATAAAATGTCTATCCCTAGAAATGATTTTGTTTAAAATAATGTTTAAATATTTAAAAAAACGTTTACCAAAAACAGAATTATAACATCCTGTGCAACATGTAACAAATCTAAATTTAACAGGTGTTTTATGAAATTTAATGGTCGGGAATAGATATGGAAATTTTAAACTATTTGGTTTTAACCCAATTTTTTTATAAAAAGCCAAAATTCTATTGTCAATTTCTTTCTTAGGGTAGTTAATCCTAATGAAAGTATCATTGTTATCATATTCAATACCAATTAATTGTTTAAAAAACTTTTTGCAAATAAAGCCAAAATTATTTGAAGCTTTATCAACCACACATATAATAAAGTTCCTTCTCAAAACCTCAATAGATTTAACAATATTAGAGTTTAAATAGAAACCCTTGTAATTTGTGTTATTTTTCAAAAAATTCAATTTAAAAAAATACAAAACTTTAAACTTCCATTCAAAAAATCCTTCAATGGGCCAATTATATTTTCTAGAACACTTGGCAATAAAGGCGTCTAAATCATTACTAATTGATGAGATGATAAGTGGCAAATTATATTTTTTTCTAGGTCTAAACTTTGTTCCGAGACCCATTAGGAACCTCAATTGTTTATCAACAACAATGTCAAGGTTACCCGTAACAATGTGGTTATAATCTTTATCAACAAAATCCTTGTAATGTAAACTGTCACATAAGCAAATATCTTCAAGTTCCTTTAAATTTTGACAGAAAAAATTATAATTGCAAACAATATTTTTTAACGTCTTGCTATATTTAAAACAAATAGAAGCCCTAATTTTGTCCTTAATAGGAAAAATGTCATCAAGACTATTAATAACCATTGGTAAAGAACCTTTTTCAAAGACCTTATCAAGAAAATTAACAATACAATATTCTTTATCACTAGTTAAAACATTTAAACTTTCAAAGTTGTTGATATGAAGTTTAAACTTAATAAGATCTAAAACAATAGATTTGAAATCAGAATTAGAAAATTTTACGAGTTTTAAATGTACTTTAGTCAACCATTTTAAAACAGAATTCTTAGTACTAAAGATGAAGCATTTTACTTTTTTTATGTTATTATCACTAATATCCAATAAACACAAATTTTTGAAAAAAACCAAATCAAATTTTTTATTATTATTAGATTTGTCCTTATGCTTACCCCTGCTCCCTCTTGAATGATTAGCAAAAACATTGTTAAAAATACCAAGTTTCTTGTAGATGCAAACAGAATTTATATCAAGGTTACCTTCCCCATTAAGTTTGCTATTAAGTCCATAAGGGTTTAAAGTTTTAAGTTTACAAATATAAATATTTTCATGATCCAATCTCACATTCAAATCTTCAATATGTTTAAGAATAAAAATGTTAATATTTTTAAAAGAATGTTTTTGAAAATGAACAATCTCGATATCAGAATGATCATGTTTTTGAAAGTTCTTTATGACAGATCGATGACTATTGATTCTTTTATTAAGTTCAGTGCCTGTCTGTCCGATGTATCTTAATGAGCAGGTTTTACATTCAAGAAGATAAATAATATTTTTTTGTTTACAAAAAATCAAATTACTAAATTCAGAAATTTGATCTGAATGGGCGGCGGGGCAAGTAAGACAATTTTTATTTTTACATTTTTTAAATTTTTTTAATTTTTCAATATGTTTATTAAAACAAAACAATTGATCAGGTAGCTTATTAACCACAGTAGACCCCTGAACAAGTCCAACTGCAGGACCCCTTTTTAACCCACGCGACGGGTCATGTGGTATGAAATAATCAGTAATTCTGTTAACCATATTAAGAAGAAATTGAAACCTGAAAAGAAAAATTAGTACATGACATGAAAAATAAACCATTAAGGGACCAGGGCCAGAAACTCCTAAAAAACAAAACATAAGTAAAGGAACAAAATAATCAAAAACATAGTTGAAAAAATTATTTACTAAGATTAATTTTCAAACAAGATTGCGCGTATGCAGCAAATCAAGGTATGAAAATAAAAACTAAATACAATCCAAAAACAAAGTTATAATACTAAAGGTATGAAAAAACTAAAACAATTATTAATCCAATTCAAACTGGTACAGCGCACAATGCAGCTAAAAACCAAATTTGTATTTTAAACCAATATAAAATAACATATTAAAATCTTAAAAATAATTAAAAATAAAATGTAAATTGTAATTGTGTGTCCACAGAACAGTACTTCATCAGGGGACACACTGTCTGCAAACACACAGGAGCCTTTCTGTTGTTAGTGGCTGAAGCCAAAACTAACAGTGCCCCGAGGCCCCTAATGATAAAACAAGCAAAATTAAGAATAAAAATAATTACCAAATTAAAAATCACATTGCAAGAGAATCACATTTTACAGAAATAAAAATACATAACAATGAAACGCCGTAGCATCCTATAAATAATCAATGTAATAGTAAACAGTTACAGTTATTAAAATGAAAATCCCTAAATATTCCACATCAGAATCCAAAGAAAAAAGTGCTGACACCTAGATGTAAATAAACACACTAAATAGCAATATCATTCAAGTGCTGCCGTCTATAAAAAACCCCTCAAAAATTTGAAAAAGAAATCCCACTTATCATCTCATCAATTAGTAATGATTTAGACGCCTTTATTGCCAAGTGTTCTAGAAAATATAATTGGCCCATTGAAGGATTTTTTGAATGGAAGTTTAAAGTTTTGTATTTTTTTAAATTGAATTTTTTGAAAAATAACACAAATTACAAGGGTTTCTATTTAAACTCTAATATTGTTAAATCTATTGAGGTTTTGAGAAGGAACTTTATTATATGTGTGGTTGATAAAGCTTCAAATAATTTTGGCTTTATTTGCAAAAAGTTTTTTAAACAATTAATTGGTATTGAATATGATAACAATGATACTTTCATTAGGATTAACTACCCTAAGAAAGAAATTGACAATAGAATTTTGGCTTTTTATAAAAAAATTGGGTTAAAACCAAATAGTTTAAAATTTCCATATCTATTCCCGACCATTAAATTTCATAAAACACCTGTTAAATTTAGATTTGTTACATGTTGCACAGGATGTTATAATTCTGTTTTTGGTAAACGTTTTTTTAAATATTTAAACATTATTTTAAACAAAATCATTTCTAGGGATAGACATTTTATTATTAAAAACAACCAAGAAGTTATTAATTATTTAAATAACAATTATGTTAGTAATATTCTTACCTGTGATTTCGAAAATCTTTTTACTAGTATTCCACACAATAATTTAAAAAACATTTGTCTTGAAATTTTTGATAATTATTTGATTAATGAGGGTATTAACAAGGATGATTGGATTAATTTATGCAATGTCAACATTTTTGAAAATTATCTTTTTAATGGTATAAGTTTTTATAGACAAGTTAAGGGTATTGCTATGGGTAATAGTTATTCAAGTGCATTTGCCAATATTTTTCTTCATTTTTATGAAAATAGATTTTTACAGAATAATTCTTTGAAGGGTTTTAGGTTTATTGATGATTTAATCATTTTTGATTGTTGTGATTTTAATTTGATTAATAACATTTATCCTGATGAATTGAATTTAATAAAAACCAACTCACATGACTCTCATGCTTATTTTTTGGATCTAGATTTAAGAATTTCTAATAATAATATTTTCATAGGGGTTTATGATAAAAGGAAAGATTTTAATTTTAATGTTATTAGCCTTACTCATTTTTATTCCAACCTTTATTATAAAATTTTCAAAAATATTGTTTTTGGTCAAATTTTAAGATTTAAATTCATTTGCAACAACCGTTCAGATTTTTTAACAGCTATTGAGGATCTGAAAAAAAGTTTGGAGAAAAATAAATTTCCTTTCAATTTCAATAATTTTAATGTTCTGATTCAAGATATTCTAAGCAAATGTTATTGATTGGCCGATATTGAAGCCCGCCTAAGCAGGCCTAGGCGGTGAACAATTTGGATTTCTTTTTCAAATTTTTGAGGGGTTTTTTATAGACGGCAGCACTTGAATGATATTGCTATTTAGTGTGTTTATTTACATCTAGGTGTCAGCACTTTTTTCTTTGGATTCTGATGTGGAATATTTAGGGATTTTCATTTTAATAACTGTAACTGTTTACTATTACATTGATTATTTATAGGATGCTACGGCGTTTCATTGTTATGTATTTTTATTTCTGTAAAATGTGATTCTCTTGCAATGTGATTTTTAATTTGGTAATTATTTTTATTCTTAATTTTGCTTGTTTTATCATTAGGGGCCTCGGGGCACTTTTAGTTTTGGCTTCAGCCACTAACAACAGAAAGGCTCCTGTGTGTTTGCAGACAGTGTGTCCCCTGATGAAGTACTGTTCTGTGGACACACAATTACAATTTACATTTTATTTTTAATTATTTTTAAGATTTTAATATGTTATTTTATATTAATAAAAACTATAAATCATTAAGTTAAATTCAGATTACACAAACATTAAATCGCCTTTCAGAGAGCAAAAAAAAAATAAATAAATAAATAAATAAATAAATAAATCATTGTATCAAGTTTATACACATATCTTTACCTTACAATCAATATATTTTAATTCTAAATATTGTTATCAAAATTGCTTCGCTTCATATTTTTTGACAACAGTTCAGGAAAAGCATTAGTTATAGATTAATAAAAGTTTTTAGACAATGTTATGCTAAGTAACACAGGTAAGGTAGCAATAACAATAAAATAAATAAAGATTTCTTAAAAATTATTATCACTGATGCTGAATTAGAAAGTTTTACTAGGTAGTTTTTCGTGGCAGGAAAACATGGAGTGGAGTATAAAGTGTTGAGCATTGAATATGAAGTACAATTTATTTTTTGGTATAAGTATTCAGTATATATCGATAAAGAATTAAGAAATTATCTTGAAAAATGCCAGTGGCACAACAGCGCTTCCGCATATCTAATCCATTTGTGATCCAATGAATGTTATGTAAATAATTTTTTTTATTTATGGCTATTGATAACAAAATTATGTAAATTATACTGCACTAGTTAACAATACTTCAATATTTTTAAAAAGTTTAAGTTGTTAAGTACTTTTCATTATTTTATTTTAAACATAGAGCAAGGTACTCAACACCACAATCACGCAACCATGACCAAAAATCCCATTTCTAGGGCTTTACTTTTTAACGGCCATGGTTGAAATGCCATGTAATTTTGATACTGGTCAGATGAAGTGGACTCCGCCTGAGCTAGCTCTTTTCAATCTTTCGCACGATAACCAATGAGAGAACTTTTAGCTGTGGCAGAGTTCATAATGCACCTTGCTGTGTATACACGTCAGATGATTTATACATTGCCAGGATCAAACTCATTACCCTATTTCTCTAATAAGCAGTGTGAAAGATATTTTAACCAGCTGTGTCACAAGAGCACTCTGGAGCAAGCTATTAACCCTTCTTGAAAATCAAATAAATTAAATTTTACTTTCAAATGTTGAACTTTTTAAAAGGAAAGTTTTTCAGTCGTAAATAATTATATATCCCATGTTATCTATTTTGAGTCATAAATTCAGAAATAAAATTTGTAATTTTAAACTTAAAGCTGTGATGTTAGAATAAGACATTTTTAAACATTACTTTTACAAAATAAATAATAACTAATTCAAAATTAAAAATCTCCAAATAATTAGAAGATTGTTTTTTTTTCTTTCATGCTCACACCATATTTAACATAGTAATAAAGCATAATCTTGTTTTTTTTTTTTCAGGTTTATATCAACTGTAAGTTTAGTAGCAGTATAAAATAATTATAATTAGAATATGTATATCCAAATGTCACTTGTTTTTTAAAATAGCTAGTGATTGAAAGTATACTTTTCATTATTATAACAAAAATTCGAAAACATTCTTCGTTGTTTTTTAAATTATTTAATCATTCTCTGAGAGAATTTCTGTGATAGCTCTTGACTATAAACAAAGATAAACAAAAAAGCAAATTGGTTTATTCAAATAAAAATGATTTCTTATTCATAGCAATCGCCACAATGAAAGTCTCATACAAAATTATGATCAAACACTACAGAACAAATATAGAGCATTTTAAAAACATTCTTCTTAATATTATAATGATAAAACATAAATGATACAACTACAACAGAAATGTAAACATCATTACTAGGGTTAGCTAACTCGTTTAAACATTTTTATAAGATTTGTAGCAGCAATAATTCATCAATAATAATTGAAATGTATTAACAAGAAAGATTCCATCGTTAATTGGGAATAAATATAAAGATAAGATATAAGCATAAGTTTTAAACTTACCAAATTCAAGCATTTATAACATCACACACGCCACATTAGCCCGGATTGTAAACAGCTTGCTTCAATCGCCAGAGTGGGTGGGTGGGGAAAGGACAGGAAACGGAAGCTGGGCCACTGGGCTGTTCAGATCGCTTTTTATTTGATTAAAGGCTTGTTAATTTTCAGTAAATGAATTAAACTGTACGCTTAAAGCATTTGTGAACGAAAACGGTTCATACAGCTTTAATGAGTAAAGATATTACATATGTACTTAAAAACGAAATTAATGAACACAAATTTTAAAAATTCGTAAAATTAAACTTGCTTTGTTAATGTAAATGCTACACGTAACTTTTGCATCAATTCATGAAAAAATAAAACTAATAACTACTACTGTGAATATGCGATGTTTTTCTTAATCAGGTATATCGTATAAACTTAAAATTCGAATCTAGGAGAGTGAATTGGTTATACATTAAACTTGGAAAAATTTCCAATCATTCAAATTTTAATTATGTGAGAGTTTTTGCTTAATAAAAATTTATCTGATTGGTGTATTGAATTCCGTAGATACCAGTTAATGTTTCTTAAGAGCAGTAAAATAAAACATTTAAAATAGAAGTCAAATAAAACATTTTCTTTTCCATCTCAAATGAATATTTTGTATGTTTCATGAAAGAACGAAAAAAAAAAAAAAGCAGAAAACCTTTTAAATATATACTTTAATTAGAGAATTATTGAAATTCTCACAGAAACTAAAATCTGATCATTATCGAAAATATCACAGACAAATTTTGTGTGAACTGAAAAAAAATTTTAAGAAATCTTTGTTCAAACATGGTTCACCTTAAAGATATTCAAAATGTCTTCAAAAATTGTTAAGATATTCTAAAAAATCTTAAGATGTTTTAAGGTAACATTAACTCAGGAAACTTTCTCAAGATTTTCCTAAGACAAACTTAATTCACCCTAAAGATATTCAAAATGTCTATAAAATGTCTAAAAAAATTCTTAAGATATTTTAAAGAATCTTAAGATGCTTTAAGGTAATTCTAACTCAGGAATCTGTCTTAAGATTTTCTTAAGAATTTTTGAAGACAAACTTAATTCACCTTAAAGATATTCAAAATGTCTGTAAAATGTCTGCAAAAATTCTTAAGATATTTTGGAGATAGAGTTAAATCTTAAGAAATTCTTCAGATTTCTGAAGATTTTCTTAAGAAAATGACATTTTCTTAAGAAATTCTTAAGATTATTTTTAGTGGGGGTCCAAGAGAGTGCTAGCAGCATTCTTCACGATGATTTGATATCCTTTATACATCAATCGTCATGCAATGATAATTTGCACATGGTTCCAAAAATGTTATCACCGGAACAAAAAGAAGTGAGAGTAAAAACGTGTACAAGTATAGTTCGTTCACCAAGAGTTGGCACTTGGCTCCACCTCGTCATACGCCGAGTTCATTTCAGCGCGGAAGTAAGAGGAGAAACATTTCCGCACTTGAAAATAAGACAACCCTTCATGCGCGCCAGGCCTCAAACAGAGCATTCTTTTCCAGTCACTCACTTCGCTTTATCACCTGCTGTTATACTTTTCGTTCTCCAGATAATTAAATATATTTTAAATTTAAAAACTGCTCTTTTTCCCAGCAAAATGTCTCCAAAATGACAAACAATTCACTCGAAAGAGAGAAATATCATCAACTTTATGAAATATTTAATGTAAAAAATTTCGAAATAAATATTGTGTTAAGCAATCGCCAAATAGAAACCATGTTCAGGATTGTTCACATGTTTTCCTTCTCCCAAAAATAACGAAATAATATCATCGGATACCTCGTGCTGAAGGCGGAGCCAAGTACCAACTCCTGGTGAACGAACTATATTTGATTGACATGGCAGATGAAGATAAATCGTAAGGCATGGTGCCTTCTTTACGACTCTCAGACAAAACGTCAATCAAGTTAATGGAAAACAAAAACATTACCAAGAAAGAAAAATTTCCCATGGAAAAAAGTCGATAGAAATTGATGTGGGCGGTGTTTTTCGATTACATGATCTACACTATGAATATATTTCTAAAGGGCAAACTGTCAATAAATACCTTTGCCTGGGGCCTCTAGCCGCGTATGATGACATTTCTAGGCTTGGTTTTCTATGCAACTTTAATCCTATTAATGTGCCCTAGAAGTTTGGCGTATATATCTTGTTATATATAACGTTTTAAAACTTGTATATCGAGAGAGCAGCTTTAGAAGCAAAACTAATTTCAAATTTGAAATTCTATACCTTACTAAGACAATATCATAAATGCAACAAAAAACCTTTCCCCTGCGTAATCACTAATCTATTATTAGGTGGGTAAATATTTTTTGTTTAGAATTATTTAAGAAAAATAGCGCCGAGCATTCAAATTATGCTAAATTACAAATCTAATTACATTTTTCAGTAAAAAGCATCACAAATGGAATTTTGTTTAAAAAATTAAATGCGAAGCTTGTTTACTAAAGAATTACAATAACAAAAATTTATATTTATGCTTCTTTAAAATAAATAAGCTTATAAATTTGTAATTAATAAATTTGAAAATAGTAAAATGAAACATACATGCTTAAAGAGATTCAACATTTCTTACAAACAAAGTATAATAAAAATTTTAAAATGATAATGCTTTTTTTACAAATTGATTATTTTAAAAATAAGTATTTTTCGAATTTTTTCGTAATTAAGGGAAGTGGAAAAAAGCTTTTACGTAGGATATAGATAAAAATCTACAGTTTAATCTAGTTTTCTTTGAATCCATTCATGGAAGCTATTTTCCCGACCTAATTTTTTCTAGTATTTGTTAACAATAAAATATACTATAGTAAATATATAAAGAGTGCAACATTAGATATTTATATTATTTTTAACAGGACTTTGAAAAATATCTTTCATTATCTTATGATTTTAAAATAATCCTGATTTAGAAGTGCAGACCAATTTTTTGAATTTTTATTCTTATTTAAATAATAAAAATAAATTCATTCAGTTTTGTTAAAATTTCCCTCAAATACGAGTTTTTACTGTGATTTTAAAGAATCGAAATTATTGAAAGACAAACTTAAAATTTTTCTTTCATGGCTTGAGAGCTTTTATGTTAAGTACATTCATGAATGCTTTGTTATTTATCTTAAACTTTCTCTCACATAAATTCAGTGAAAACATTCGAGTACACTACTTCAGGGCATATAAATTGTTGGTTTTGTGAACAACTTTACTGAAGTTTACACTCAACCAGATGAAAATTTAGAAATGTTTAGGTTATATTTGAGAATGTCCCTTAAATGAGTAACAGCTCTGCAGCCGAGATCTCTTTGTTTTGATTTTGAACATCTCCTCAACTGTTCAGTTCTCACAAAGAACTGCATCTACTCCCGATACTGGCACGCCAGAGACCTTTTGTTTAATTTAAATTCTTGATTTAATATTTGTGTTTGATGTTTTGTTTTTGTATTTTGTATATTTCATCTCTTTTCTGTATTTGTATATTTCTTTTTTGATTTCTGTACGGCGTTAGGATAATGTCTGTATCGCCTGCTGCATTGGAAATAAAAATATTTGAGAATGTTAAGAAAATAATAATCTAAGCAAGTGCATTATTATTTTTAAGTATGAATTTAAAATTTATACATGTTCCATATATTTTTACTTCAATACTTTCTGCAATCAAGGTTTTTTTACAGCAATAAACGTATATATTTTTTAAAAAAACATGTTTAAAGAAAATTTTCTATAGGTTACAAAAAAATCTGTATTATTTGGCTCCAACAAACATATTGTTACGAATTTGTAAGTATGTCTATAATTTTGCGAATATTATTTTTATGAGGCTAAATACCTCCTAAATAACCAGTTTAATTTAAAATAGTGCTGAGAATTTGCGTAGATCTATACGTAATTTAGATGGAAAGCAACATATAATTTATTTTTTATGGAAGACTGACACGGTTTAGCGATATTTTTGCCGGTTTTATGATAATCTTATTGAATTGGCGTCGTGGAAAACGTGGCGATCATTTTGGCGACGAAATTATAGTTCTGGAAAATTCGAGTTTCGAAGCGATGGGAGTAAAATTAACGGTTAGGCGAGAAATCGTCGACAATCGTATTGAAAGTTCCGGTATTTCATCGCCAAGCCCATCTCATATAAATAGGAGTATGCCTCGCAGAGATAGTTTCCTAAATCATGATGATTTTAAGACATGTTCTAATAATTCACTATTCCCTGCCGAGCAAGAATGCCTTGAGATATTTTATGACTATGACTATGAGATAATTAGTCTGCTTGTAGTGTTCTGACCTGAGTTAGTTTATTGACCTGTCTAATGCTGAATAGCCAGTGTCCTGTTGAGTACTGTACTGTAATTGAGCACTAAAAATATCTGTATTTTCGGAGCTGTATAAAATAGCTGTTCATATTCATAAATTTTTGAAGTCTAAAGGACAATTTCATTCATCTCCATACGAAACGAAACCCTGTGCTCGTTTCAATATCTGTCCAACAAAAGCAATAATGCTCTCCAAGTAACTCGCAATGCTCTAACAAATGGGTCCAAGCTTCATTTACTCAACTTTTTTATTTTTTATTTATACATTTATAATTTTATCACCCTGAACTTCAAACTTATGGTACTATTCATGACTCATTCAAGCATATTTATAGTACAAGATTAGTTAAGGCCGAGTGATAGTTAAACCAGACAACGGATTGAACTATTCATCATTCAAATTCAAATCTTAAGGCGAGTTCTCATCAACTTTTTAAAGATAGTCTTCTATATATTACGAAAGAAATATTTGTTTATTTTAAGTACCTATTTTTTTCAGTTATAGAAAACATTCATTCAATTATTTTTAGAATCTATTTATTAACTTCAACTTCGATGCTAGACAAAGGCAGGATCGATACAGAATCAAAAGATTCATAATACCTGTTTTGAATAAATAAGCGTAAGTTCTTTAGTAGTTAGTTTTTCTCTGCAATGCGCGAAATTACTTTCATATTTGCAGTTGATTGATTAAATTTAACAACATACCCTAAAGCAATTAGTTTTGTAAAAAATATTTTATATACCATTTTTCAGACGTAAACATAATTTTCTAATCTTCATTCAATTAAAATTCTTACGACGTGTTTGTCAAATATTTTTAACAAAAAAAATTAATTGATTCAGTTATTTGCTGAGATTAAATTGCGAGGATATACTATTTATCAAATAAAGCAATTTCTGAGTTATGTAGATGTATTTATTTTTCCTATTTCCAATCTAGTTATATATAACAAAAAAAGAGATATTCTGCAGAATAGTTCTCGTGAATTAAGTATAAAAATGTAAGAAGATTTGATTAAATGCTTTAAGTTTCATTTCCCTGATTATTCAATCAATTACGAAATTTTTTACGATTGCGATTACGATTGAAATTTTTAAATTTCACTCATTTTTTTTTAGTAAACTAAGAGACGCCAATCAGATTTTAACACTTATATTTTTTTCTCTTTTGCGTTATATTATATAGTAGATTCTTGAATAACTTCTCAACAGTTTAATGTAGTCTGTTATTTTTTTTAACATACACTTTATTCTTTATAAAAAATCCTTGGAAGACGAGATGTTTTCTCTTTTGTGGTATATTATATAGTAGATTCTAGAATAACTTCTCAACAGTTTAATGGAGTCTGTTATTTTTTTTAACATACACTTTATTCTTTATTAAAAATCGTTGGAAGACGAGATGTAGACTTTATAGGCAACAGGCTATGTGAAGTAATTTAGTGACCTTATTAAAACAAACATATCTCACCCTGGCAAGAAAAGTGTCATAACTCTAAAATGCAACATTTGAGAAAAATCAGCTTAAAGAATACTTTTAACATTATTCTGAAATAGACACAAAACTGACACAACTGCCCTGAGTTGGATAAATTGCGAATTAGAGATGTAACACTTTTTGAGCTTGATTGGGCACTTCATACATATTTTTTATTGACATAAGCTCAAAATAGCTGTATTTTGACTTGTGTCACTTTTCTCGTAGGGGTGCGATGTATTTATTTTGCATAATAAACAAAAAACAAAACTTGTCTTTTATAATTATTTAATAATGTACATAAACTTTAAAAAAAAGTAGAAAATGAAATGTAACAAAATGCTTCAAAATAAAATAAGAAAAAATTCACATTCCGATTACAGGATTTTTTCTTCTTCTTCTTCTTCTTCTTCTTTTTTTTTTTTTTTTGAAGTAAAACATTTTGATTATTGTATTCATTGCGATTTTATTGTTTCCATGATTTGGACATGATTTTTATAAACAAATCGATAGTACTTATCATATTTATTCGTTGCTTTTTTTATCAAATATTCTAAGGCGTAACCGCTGACACCGCCTTTGCAAAAAACTTTATTTCATCATATTTTTCTACATGGTCTCCTGTATTTTCCAAGTTTAAAGTATTATTTTGTGTGATATACTCAGTTTGTTGGTACATCCAAGGTTATTGCTCATACATATTAGTAAGACTTTCTTTCCGGATTTTTTATTCGGCAGTTTTAAGACATTTAAGATCAAGGGGGGCCATTTAGTAATCCAACATCAAAATGTAATTTTTTAACTTATCTCTGTTCCATTTGTCAGTCATTTCAGTAATTAATTATTGTATTAATTTAATTAATCAATGTTCCAACAATATTTTCCAATGTTGGTAATACTTTCCTTCATAATCCTTTAATTTTGTTTTAAAGAAATTGACTCTATCAAAATATAATTTTTCAATTTATCTCTGCTTATGTTAATTTTCAGTAATGAATCATTGCGATAATTTAATGAATCATTGTAATAACTTAATTAAAAATTGTTCCAGCATTGTTTCCCCAATGTTGATTCAATTTCCTTCATAATTTATTTACAACGCTGTTTTAAAAGGCCAGGTGAGGTCATTTAAGTGACCTCATATCAAAATGTAATTTTTAATTCATCTCTATTCGAGTTCATTTGCAAGTCATTTCAGTAATTGTAAATAATTTAAATAATCATTACTTCTACATTGCACCACATCATATTTTAATCGAATTAAATTATTTATCAAAAAAAAAGGGGCTTTGGAACACTAAGCAGACACTAAATGACTCCACTTGGTGATACGAAGTTTAAAAACGAATTCGAAAATAATATAGTATTGGGGCAATAGGCTGCTTTTCACTTTAGATAGTCAGTTTTAGTTTAGATAGCTTATATTTCTGTTAGATTTTAATTTAGAACTTAGTTTAGCAGTGGTTCCCGGACATTTTGTCTCGTAGACCCCTTGCCCTGTTTTTCAGTTTTGGGTAGACCCCCCGCTTACCTGATATTGATTTTTTGTAAATTCATCAACTTCAATTGTATGTTTGGCAGCTGACATAGTGCTACTCACTGTGAAGGATTTACATTTCCAACTGTAGTGAAATGTAGCGTGAAAAACTAAGAAAAAAACACATATTAAATTTATACATTTATTAATTAAATTCAAATTAAAACGAATCATAAATTAAAATTTATTAACTGTTATATAAAATAACTAAGCAATAAATAAATTCTTTTAGTGAGAGAGATGAAACTATAACAAATTTTCAACAAATTATTAGCGATTAATAATAAATTGTCAACAACATTTGGCATCAATTTAGTTAGGTTTAATCTCAAATCTCCTTGGTTAATGATCTCCAGTCTGTTTCTTTCTTTCTTTCTTTTTTTTTTTTTGGTTAGGAAATTGGCAACTGTGCTGAAACCCTTTTCCACTAGGTATGAAGATGGAAAAGCATTTAAAAACTTTCTCGCGATATTCCATAATACGGGATAAGTATACGTGCATAATGTGCAAGTTTTTACGAGTTCGAATTGTATTGCGACCACAAAACCTTATTTGTGGCCTACAACTTACACAATTTTATGAAACATACTAATTTAATTTAATTAATATGTAAATGGAATAAAATAGTGCACTATAAAACCCCTACTCCGCTACTAATATTATATTTGCAGAAATAAGTTTGTATACAAAACCGTAGTAGTGTATTATCGGTCTTTTTATTACGTTTTCACGTAAAAACTAAGCAACTAATCTCCTTGATCTTGTACGCAGATAAAGTTGGAGGTCTAGCTAGTTAAAGTGTTGTCACAGGCTAGGCTACAATTTTCCGCTGAAAAATACGTTTTTGTTGAAAAATAAAACCTTACACGCAGTGAAAATAAAAACGTACGTGGGCAGAGCTGCAGGCAACTGCTAGTTTATTATAATTAAGTTTCATGTATCAGAAAATAATCCTAATAACTTAAATTTTAATAAAATTTTTACTTTATAGCTACTTTTTATGAATTATGTAGAATGCAGATAGATATATTTCTTTATATTATAAGGTAGTATAATGTAAGTAAATAGGTACTATCAATGTATGTTGATTATTCCATTCATGAAATGTCGAAATCGTTGATCGCTGGGGTCGATATAGACCACTTTGGGAGTCACTGATGGTTTAGATAGTAATGATTCGTATGTGTTCTAGGTGTTTACAAGTCATGTTCATGAGCCGATCATTATAGATTTGTCACATTTCCAAATATTGCTGACCTTACATTACGAATTATTTTTTTCTTGTTAAAAAATACATTTTGCTCCACCTATTATGAATCCGAACAACAATCCAGTAGACAAGGGAACTCTTGGATCAATTATTGGGAGAAATTTTCCCTTCGTGGAGGACCTTTTAATGGAACTGACACGCTTTTGCGCTACATGGAGAGAAAGAACACGAGAACCTTCCACGGTTAGTCAGACGCCAAAGGGACTCTAACCCATGATCCGTCTACCACTGAGGATATTTCACGTCAGCAATGTGGTCGGGGTGAGTCGGGTACGGAAACTGTATCGATCAGCCATTGCTGAGATTCGAACCAGGTTCACCTCATTGGAAGGCGAACGCTCTATCCCCTGACCCATCACTACTCGACATCATTACATTGATCCAATAAACGAAAGGATTTATGTAAAAGAATGATACATTTAAAAACAAGTGTTAATGATTTGAAAACAATTTATTTCACTTGGCTCATTATCAAGTAATACTTAATGATAATCAAAATTGAGTCTGTTATACGGTAATTCTTTATTATATAGAAGTACTTATGGCTACAAGATTTATCATCATAGATTTATCACGATCGTTTCAAATATACAAGGTGTTGTGTTCAGATCACCTTTCATTTATATTTAGCAAGATTATAGATATTGATCCAAGGATACAGGGTGCATAAAAACCACCCTTTGTTTGTATTTTTAGAATCATTTTCCAAAAGGAAGGGGGAAAAGTACATACATTTCGAGATCATAAATTAGTATTTAAGCTAGAAATAAAAATGTAGGAAATCTTACAAATCACCATTAACGGAAGTGGATGTATAGAACGAAAAACCTTTTTTATTGCAGGTTGAAATTTGAAGCTGTTATAAATAATTTTTTTCAACTCATTTCTGTTTCAAATCACAATCAAATGGATTTTTATAACCTTAAGGCCTGGTTTCTTAGGACAAGCGCCTTATCTGGGCGTCAGCCGGAAGTTGACGTACCGCTGACGCCAACAAAATACTGTTTTGTTAGCTCAGTCTGAGCAGTCAGTCCAACGCTGACATTATTTCGCATTGCGCATGCGTTAATAACGTAAACAAATATTTGTTTTGAATTGTACTGATTTTGTTATTGTCGTCCAGGGCTTTAGAGAACAAATAATGACTTTGTCCAGGAAAAAACACATTATAGCTGAGCTAAATGAAGAGGAAGAAGAAGCTTTGTTTAATGTTAAAATCAAAATCTTGGCTAATTTCAATGCTCTGTTGGATGTTGTCTGCCATTGCTTCTGTTGTTAGCGTCACGTTGTAATCCAACTGCGGTTGATTTGGAAGGCATTTGTCGTTCAAGCTGAGCGTTCGATGACGTATGCTGTCAAACTCACAAATTGACCAATCAGAAGTTAACATTTGCTTCAAGCTGACGTTTTGCAACGCCGACCTGTCCTAAGAATCCATGCCTTTAGTTGAACAGCCGACCCAATTTTGGGTTTACGACTACTAAAGTTTAACTCCATATCCTTGTCATTTTGAACCCAATCAATAAGACAGAGGAGCTCCTGGATTAAGTATTAGAATAAATTTGCCTTCGTGAAGGTATTTTTGATGGAACTAACCCGCATTTGCGTTAGCGTGAAGATGAAAATGATGAAAACTTCCCATGGTTAACCTGACGCAAGGGGACTATAACCAATGATCTTTTACCATCGAAGATATTTTACGTCAGCACTCTGGTCTGTGCAAGTAGGATTTGGAATTCATATCGACCAGCAATAGCTGTGATTCGAACCCGGTTCACCTCATTGGAAGGCGAACGCTCTATTTCCTGAGCCACCACGGCTCAATCAATCAAATGGGCTTTAATATTTTTTTAGACACACACCTTCCTCAATTCTGATATGTTAAATTTCGATATCCTTTTTGTTTTTTCAGAAACCAGAAAAATTGCCTTACAGAATATAAATTTAAAATATGAACTAGTTGGCTACCGTAGACATTCAGTTACCTTTACAATTTTATTAAAAGAGATTAAAAGTAAAAATAAGAAATTTAAAATTTTAACAAAGTTTTAAAATATTTACTTTTGCAAAGGATGTTTGGATTTACAATCCAAAACATCCAAATATTCTATTCCACTAATTTTGCTATTAATTAAAAGTTTTTCAAGCTAAAAGATACAAATAACATCTGATATTTTCAATTACCTTAACAAGTTTTAGTTCCTAAGGGTTTTCATCTTTTTTTCCAGAGATTTAGAGTAAGCAAAAACTTCAAAACAACTAAAATTATAAACCTAGTCTGTTCCTTTCTTTTATTACTCGAACAACATATAAAAACCAACAAATAAATGCTGAACTATCCAAACTTCAAAGTAAAAATAATTTTGATTTTCCATTTCACTTTTTGCAATTCCAGTAGTTTATTCCTCCAAATTCATAAGATTGGTACAATATTTATCTAAGATCTTCTGATGTTGATTCGTTTGAAAAGTTTCCAGGCAAAACTTCAAATGCTAAAACTCCTTCAATATTAAAAGAACATAGATATTTTAGATACTTTATTTTTTATAACGTTGCAAAATAATGAACAAAATACTTTTTCGTTGTATCTTTGACTTCTTACTACCATAAACGTTGACTTACTTTATGCTTTTAATTAAACTTACATTATTTTAAACTTACATTTATTGTATTTTTAAATAAATATACTCAAATAATTTCGAATTTGATATAAATTGGTATACATTTTTATTATTTGAGTATATTTAAATTACTGATTTGATTGATTGATTGAGCCGTGGTGGCTCAGGAAATAGAGCGTTCGCCTTCCAATGAGGTGAACCGGGTTCGAATCACAGCTATTGCTGGTCGATATGAATTCCAAATCCTACTTGCACAGACCAGAGTGCTGACGTAAAATATCTTCGATGGTAAAAGATCATTGGTTATAGTCCCCTTGCGTCAGGTTAACCATGGGAAGTTTTCATCATTTTCATCTTCACGCTAACGCAAATGCGGGTTAGTTCCATCAAAAATACCTTCACGAAGGCAAATTTATTCTAATACTTAATCCAGGAGCTCCTCTGTCTTATTGATTGGGTTCAAAATGACAAGGATATGGAGTTAAACTTTAGTAGTCGTAAACCCAAAATTGGGTCGGCTGTTCAACTAAAGGCATGGATTCTTAGGACAGGTCGGCGTTGCAAAACGTCAGCTTGAAGCAAATGTTAACTTCTGATTGGTCAATTTGTGAGTTTGACAGCATACGTCATCGAACGCTCAGCTTGAACGACAAATGCCTTCCAAATCAACCGCAGTTGGATTACAACGTGACGCTAACAACAGAAGCAATGGCAGACAACATCCAACAGAGCATTGAAATTAGCCAAGATTTTGATTTTAACATTAAACAAAGCTTCTTCTTCCTCTTCATTTAGCTCAGCTATAATGTGTTTTTTCCTGGACAAAGTCATTATTTGTTCTCTAAAGCCCTGGACGACAATAACAAAATCAGTACAATTCAAAACAAATATTTGTTTACGTTATTAACGCATGCGCAATGCGAAATAATGTCAGCGTTGGACTGACTGCTCAGACTGAGCTAACAAAACAGTATTTTGTTGGCGTCAGCGGTACGTCAACTTCCGGCTGACGCCCAGATAAGGCGCTTGTCCTAAGAAACCAGGCCTTAAGGTTATAAAAATCCATTTGATTGTGATTTGAAACAGAAATGAGTTGAAAAAAATTATTTATAACAGCTTCAAATTTCAACCTGCAATAAAAAAGGTTTTTCGTTCTATACATCCACTTCCGTTAATGGTGATTTGTAAGATTTCCTACATTTTTATTTCTAGCTTAAATACTAATTTATGATCTCGAAATGTATGTACTTTTCCCCCTTCCTTTTGGAAAATGATTCTAAAAATACAAACAAAGGGTGGTTTTTATGCACCCTGTATCCTTGGATCAATATCTATAATCTTGCTAAATATAAATGAAAGGTGATCTGAACACAACACCTTGTATATTTGAAACGATCGTGATAAATCTATGATGATAAATCTTGTAGCCATAAGTACTTCTATATAATAAAGAATTACCGTATAACAGACTCAATTTTGATTATCATTAAGTATTACTTGATAATGAGCCAAGTGAAATAAATTGTTTTCAAATCATTAACACTTGTTTTTAAATGTATCATTCTTTTACATAAATCCTTTCGTTTATTGGATCAATGTAATGATGTCGAGTAGTGATGGGTCAGGGGATAGAGCGTTCGCCTTCCAATGAGGTGAACCTGGTTCGAATCTCAGCAATGGCTGATCGATACAGTTTCCGTACCCGACTCACCCCGACCACATTGCTGACGTGAAATATCCTCAGTGGTAGACGGATCATGGGTTAGAGTCCCTTTGGCGTCTGACTAACCGTGGAAGGTTCTCGTGTTCTTTCTCTCCATGTAGCGCAAAAGCGTGTCAGTTCCATTAAAAGGTCCTCCACGAAGGGAAAATTTCTCCCAATAATTGATCCAAGAGTTCCCTTGTCTACTGGATTGTTGTTCGGATTCATAATAGGTGGAGCAAAATGTATTTTTTAACAAGAAAAAAATAATTCGTAATGTAAGGTCAGCAATATTTGGAAATGTGACAAATCTATAATGATCGGCTCATGAACATGACTTGTAAACACCTAGAACACATACGAATCATTACTATCTAAACCATCAGTGACTCCCAAAGTGGTCTATATCGACCCCAGCGATCAACGATTTCGACATTTCATGAATGGAATAATCAACATACATTGATAGTACCTATTTACTTACATTATACTACCTTATAATATAAAGAAATATATCTATCTGCATTCTACATAATTTATAAAAAGTAGCTATAAAGTAAAAATTTTATTAAAATTTAAGTTATTAGGATTATTTTCTGATACATGAAACTTAATTATAATAAACTAGCAGTTGCCTGCAGCTCTGCCCACGTACGTTTTTATTTTCACTGCGTGTAAGGTTTTATTTTTCAACAAAAAAGTATTTTTCCGCGGTAAATTGTAGCCTAGCCTGTGACAACACTTTAACTAGCTAGACCTCCAACTTTATCTGCGTACAAGATCAAGGAGATTAGTTGCTTAGTTTTTACGTGAAAACGTAATAAAAAGACCGATAATACACTACTACGGTTTTGTATACAAACTTATTTCTGCAAATATAATATTAGTAGCGGAGTAGGGGTTTTATAGTGCACTATTTTATTCCATTTACATATTAATTAAATTAAATTAGTATGTTTCATAAAATTGTGTAAGTTGTAGGCCACAAATAAGGTTTTGTGCTCGCAATACAATTCGAACTCGTAAAAACTTGCACATTATGCACATATACTTATCCCGTATTATGGAATATCGCGAGAAAGTTTTTAAATGCTTTTCCATCTTCATACCTAGTGGAAAAGGGTTTCAGCACAGTTGCCAATTTCCTAACCAAAAAAAAAAAAAAAAAGAAAGAAAGAAAGAAACAGACTGGAGATCATTAACCAAGGAGATTTGAGATTAAACCTAACTAAATTGATGCCAAATGTTGTTGACAATTTATTATTAATCGCTAATAATTTGTTGAAAATTTGTTATAGTTTCATCTCTCTCACTAAAAGAATTTATTTATTGCTTAGTTATTTTATATACAGATAATAAGTTTTAATTTATGATTCGTTTTAATTTGAATTTAATTAATAAATGTATAAATTTAATATGTGTTTTTTTCTTAGTTTTTCACGCTACATTTCACTACAGTTGGAAATGTAAATCCTTCACAGTGAGTAGCACTATGTCAGCTGCCAAACATACAATTGAAGTTGATGAATTTACAAAAAATCAATATCAGGTAAGCGGGGGGTCTACCCAAAACTGAAAAACAGGGCAAGGGGTCTACGAGACAAAATGTCCGGGAACCACTGCTAAACTAAGTTCTAAATTAAAATCTAACAGAAATATAAGCTATCTAAACTAAAACTGACTATCTAAAGTGAAAAGCAGCCTATTGCCCCAATACTATATTATTTTCGAATTCGTTTTTAAACTTCGTATCACCAAGTGGAGTCATTTAGTGTCTGCTTAGTGTTCCAAAGCCCCTTTTTTTTGATAAATAATTTAATTCGATTAAAATATGATGTGGTGCAATGTAGAAGTAATGATTATTTAAATTATTTACAATTACTGAAATGACTTGCAAATGAACTCGAATAGAGATGAATTAAAAATTACATTTTGATATGAGGTCACTTAAATGACTTCACCTGGCCTTTTAAAACAGCGTTGTAAATAAATTATGAAGGAAATTGAATCAACATTGGGGAAACAATGCTGGAACAATTTTTAATTAAGTTATTACAATGATTCATTAAATTATCGCAATGATTCATTACTGAAAATTAACATAAGCAGAGATAAATTGAAAAATTATATTTTGATAGAGTCAATTTCTTTAAAACAAAATTAAAGGATTATGAAGGAAAGTATTACCAACATTGGAAAATATTGTTGGAACATTGATTAATTAAATTAATACAATAATTAATTACTGAAATGACTGACAAATGGAACAGAGATAAGTTAAAAAATTACATTTTGATGTTGGATTACTAAATGGCCCCCCTTGATCTTAAATGTCTTAAAACTGCCGAATAAAAAATCCGGAAAGAAAGTCTTACTAAAATGTATGAGCAATAACCTTGGATGTACCAACAAACTGAGTATATCACACAAAATAATACTTTAAACTTGGAAAATACAGGAGACCATGTAGAAAAATATGATGAAATAAAGTTTTTTGCAAAGGCGGTGTCAGCGGTTACGCCTTAGAATATTTGATAAAAAAAGCAACGAATAAATATGATAAGTACTATCGATTTGTTTATAAAAATCATGTCCAAATCATGGAAACAATAAAATCGCAATGAATACAATAATCAAAATGTTTTACTTCAAAAAAAAAAAAAAAAAAAAAGAAGAAGAAGAAGAAGAAGAAAAAATCCTGTAATCGGAATGTGAATTCTTTCTTATTTTATTTTGAAGCATTTTGTTACATTTCATTTTCTACTTTTTTTTAAAGTTTATGTACATTATTAAATAATTATAAAAGACAAGTTTTGTTTTTTGTTTATTATGCAAAATAAATACATCGCACCCCTACGAGAAAAGTGACACAAGTCAAAATACAGCTATTTTGAGCTTATGTCAATAAAAAATATGTATGAAGTGCCCAATCAAGCTCAAAAAGTGTTACATCTCTAATTCGCAATTTATCCAACTCAGGGCAGTTGTGTCAGTTTTGTGTCTATTTCAGAATAATGTTAAAAGTATTCTTTAAGCTGATTTTTCTCAAATGTTGCATTTTAGAGTTATGACACTTTTCTTGCCAGGGTGAGATATGTTTGTTTTAATAAGGTCACTAAATTACTTCACATAGCCTGTTGCCTATAAAGTCTACATCTCGTCTTCCAACGATTTTTAATAAAGAATAAAGTGTATGTTAAAAAAAATAACAGACTCCATTAAACTGTTGAGAAGTTATTCTAGAATCTACTATATAATATACCACAAAAGAGAAAACATCTCGTCTTCCAAGGATTTTTTATAAAGAATAAAGTGTATGTTAAAAAAAATAACAGACTACATTAAACTGTTGAGAAGTTATTCCAGAATCTACTATATAATATAACGCAAAAGAGAAAAAAATATAAGTGTTAAAAGCTGATTGGCGTCTCTTAGTTTACTAAAAAAAAATGAGTGAAATTTAAAAATTTCAATCGTAATCGCAATCGTAAAAAATTTCGTAATTGATTGAATAATCAGGGAAATGAAACTTAAAGCATTTAATCAAAACTTCTTACATTTTTATACTTAATTCACGAGAACTATTCTGCAGAATATCTCTTTTTTTGTTATATATAACTAGATTGGAAATAGGAAAAATAAATACATCTACATAACTCAGAAATTGCTTTATTTGATAAATAGTAAATCCTCGCAATTTAATCTCAGCAAATAACTGAATCAATTAATTTTTTTTGTTAAAAATATTTGACAATCACGTCGTAAGAATTTTAATTGAATGAAGATTAGAAAATTATGTTTACGTCTGAAAAATGGTATATAAAATATTTTTTACAAAACTAATTGCTTTAGGGTATGTTGTTAAATTTAATCAATCAACTGCAAATATGAAAGTAATTTCGCGCATTGCAGAGAAAAACTAACTACTAAAGAAATTACGCTTATTTATTCAAAACAGGTATTATGAATCTTTTGATTCTGTATCGATCCTGCCTTTGTCTAGCATCGAAGTTGAAGTTAATAAATCGATTCTAAAAATAATTGAATGAAGGTTTTCTATAACTGAAAAAAATAGGTACTTAAAATAAACAAATATTTCTTTCGTAATATATAGAAGACTATCTTTAAAAAGTTAATGAGAACTCGCCTTAAGATTTGAATTTGAATGATGAATAGTTCAATCCGTTGTCTGGTTCAACTATCACTCGGCCTTAACTAATCTTGTACTATAAATATGCTTGAATGAGTCATGAATAGTACCATAAGTTTGAAGTTCAGGGTGATAAAATTATAAATGTTTAAATAAAAAATAAAAAAGTTGAGTAAATGAAGCTTGGACCCATTTGTTAGAACATTACGAGTTACTTGGAGAGCATTATTGCTTTTGTTGGACAGATATTGAACCGAGCACAGGGTTTCGTTTCGTATGGAGATGAATGAAATTGTTCTTTAGACTTCAAAAATTTATGAATATGAACAGCTATTTTATACAGCTCCGAAAATACAGATATTTTTAGTGCTCAATTACAGTACAGTACTCAACAGGACACTGGCTATTCAGCATTAGACAGGTCAATAAACTAACTCAGGTCAGAACACTACAAGCAGACTAATTATCTCATAGTCATAGTCATAAAATATCTCAAGGCATTCTTGCTCGGCAGGGAATAGTGAATTATTAGAACATGTCTTAAAATCATCATGATTTAGGAAACTATCTCTGCGAGGCATACTCCTATTTATATGAGATGGGCTTGGCGATGAAATACCGGAACTTTCAATACGATTGTCGACGATTTCTCGCCTAACCGTTAATTTTACTCCCATCGCTTCGAAACTCGAATTTTCCAGAACTATAATTTCGTCGCCAAAATGATCGCCACGTTTTCCACGACGCCAATTCAATAAGATTATCATAAAACCGGCAAAAATATCGCTAAACCGTGTCAGTCTTCCATAAAAAATAAATTATATGTTGCTTTCCATCTAAATTACGTATAGATCTACGCAAATTCTCAGCACTATTTTAAATTAAACTGGTTATTTAGGAGGTATTTAGTCTCATAAAAATAATATTCGCAAAATTATAGACATACTTACAAATTCGTAACAATATGTTTGTTGGAGCCAAATAATACAGATTTTTTTGTAACCTATAGAAAATTTTCTTTAAACATGTTTTTTTAAAAAATATATACGTTTATTGCTGTAAAAAAACCTTGATTGCAGAAAGTATTGAAGTAAAAATATATGGAACATGTATAAATTTTAAATTCATACTTAAAAATAATAATGCACTTGCTTAGATTATTATTTTCTTAACATTCTCAAATATTTTTATTTCCAATGCAGCAGGCGATACAGACATTATCCTAACGCCGTACAGAAATCAAAAAAGAAATATACAAATACAGAAAAGAGATGAAATATACAAAATACAAAAACAAAACATCAAACACAAATATTAAATCAAGAATTTAAATTAAACAAAAGGTCTCTGGCGTGCCAGTATCGGGAGTAGATGCAGTTCTTTGTGAGAACTGAACAGTTGAGGAGATGTTCAAAATCAAAACAAAGAGATCTCGGCTGCAGAGCTGTTACTCATTTAAGGGACATTCTCAAATATAACCTAAACATTTCTAAATTTTCATCTGGTTGAGTGTAAACTTCAGTAAAGTTGTTCACAAAACCAACAATTTATATGCCCTGAAGTAGTGTACTCGAATGTTTTCACTGAATTTATGTGAGAGAAAGTTTAAGATAAATAACAAAGCATTCATGAATGTACTTAACATAAAAGCTCTCAAGCCATGAAAGAAAAATTTTAAGTTTGTCTTTCAATAATTTCGATTCTTTAAAATCACAGTAAAAACTCGTATTTGAGGGAAATTTTAACAAAACTGAATGAATTTATTTTTATTATTTAAATAAGAATAAAAATTCAAAAAATTGGTCTGCACTTCTAAATCAGGATTATTTTAAAATCATAAGATAATGAAAGATATTTTTCAAAGTCCTGTTAAAAATAATATAAATATCTAATGTTGCACTCTTTATATATTTACTATAGTATATTTTATTGTTAACAAATACTAGAAAAAATTAGGTCGGGAAAATAGCTTCCATGAATGGATTCAAAGAAAACTAGATTAAACTGTACTATATCCTACGTAAAAGCTTTTTTCCACTTCCCTTAATTACGAAAAAATTCGAAAAATACTTATTTTTAAAATAATCAATTTGTAAAAAAAGCATTATCATTTTAAAATTTTTATTATACTTTGTTTGTAAGAAATGTTGAATCTCTTTAAGCATGTATGTTTCATTTTACTATTTTCAAATTTATTAATTACAAATTTATAAGCTTATTTATTTTAAAGAAGCATAAATATAAATTTTTGTTATTGTAATTCTTTAGTAAACAAGCTTCGCATTTAATTTTTTAAACAAAATTCCATTTGTGATGCTTTTTACTGAAAAATGTAATTAGATTTGTAATTTAGCATAATTTGAATGCTCGGCGCTATTTTTCTTAAATAATTCTAAACAAAAAATATTTACCCACCTAATAATAGATTAGTGATTACGCAGGGGAAAGGTTTTCTGTTGCATTTATGATATTGCCTTAGTAAGGTATAGGATTTCAAATTTGAAATTAGTTTTGCTTCTAAAGCTGCAGACTTATTTTAAAAATTAAATTTTTAGTCCATTTTTTCTCGAAGTATACAAGTTTTAAAACGTTATGTATAACAAGAGATATACGCCAGACTTCTAGGGCACATTAATAGGATTAAAGTTGCATAGAAAACCAAGCCTGGAAATGTCATCATACGCGGCTAGAGGCCCCAGGCAAAGGTATTTATTGACAGTTTGCCCTTTAGAAATAAATTCATAGTGTAGATCATGTAATCGAAAAACACCGCCCACATCAATTTCTATCGACTTTTTTCCATGGGAAATTTTTCTTTCTTGGTAATGTTTTTGTTTTCCATTAACTTGATTGACGTTTTGTCTGAGAGTCGTAAGGAAGGCACCATGCCTTACGATTTATCTTCATCTGCCATGTCAATCAAATATAGTTCGTTCACCAGGAGTTGGTACTTGGCTCCGCCTTCAGCACGATGTATCCGATGATATTATTTCGCTATTTTTGGGAGAAGGAAAACATGTGAACAATCCTGAATATGGTTTCTATTTGGCGATTGCTTAACACAATATTTATTTCGAAATTTTTTACATTAAATATTTCATAAAGTTGATGATATTTCTCTCTTTCGAGAGAATTGTTTGTCATTTTGGAGACAGTTTGCTGGGAAAAAGAGCAGTTTTTAAATTTAAAATATATTTAATTATCTGGAGAACGAAAAGTATAACAGCAGGTGATAAAGCGAAGTGAGTGACAGGAAAAGAATGCTCTGTTTGAGGCCTGGCGCGCATGAAGGGTTGTCTTATTTTCAAGTGCGGAAATGTTTCTCCTCTTACTTCGCTGAAATGAACTCGGCGTATGACGAGGTGGAGCCAAGTGCCAACTCTTGGTGAACGAACTATACTTGTACACGTTTTTACTCTCACTTCTTTTTGTTCCGGTGATAACATTTTTGGAACCATGTGCAAATTATCATTGCATGACGATTGATGTATAAAGGATATCAAATCATCATGAAGGATGCTGCTAGCACTCTCTTGGACCATTCCAAGTTCAGAGGCAATAGCATCAATATGGTTATTCGTCTCTCCCGCACGCACGATTTCTCGAGCGCACAGCTCTAATGATGTCCTTTCCAAAACCGACGAATGGAAAGCTTGCTTTGTCAGAAATGATCTGCAGTTTACACCGACAGTGCCAAAAATGAATTTCCAATAGCTTTCGTTATTAATGTTGCTAACTTCTGAGAAAAATATTTCCCTCCAACGAAAACCTGGGTTGATATAGGCGATTATTCCAAGAATTTATTTACTCTTCCTCGTATGTGTTTAATTTTACGTTACATTTTTTTTGCAACGCATAAACTATACACTATTTTATAACCTTCATTGAACAGCTGATCCAATTCTGAGTTTACGCCTATCAATGTTTAACTCATTAGTCCTGAACCTAACACAGAAGAAAAGGGAATTTTTGTATCAAGCATTGTGATTAACTATCCTTCGTGGAGGACTTTTTAATGGAGCTAATCCACATTTTGGTTACAAGGAGAAGACGACCATGAAAACCTCCCACGGTTAGCCAAACTAATAGAGGATGCTAATCCATGATCCGTCTACTATTGAAGATATTTTATGATAGCACTGTTGTCGGTGTGAGCCGGGAGAAGAATTCTTATCAACCAGCCACCACCGAGATTTAGGTCTGGGTCATTGGGAGGCGAACACTTTGTTCCCTGAGCCACTTCAGTACGCACAAAAACTATAGAAGTTTTGGAACTTGAAAGAACAGAATTGAGCAAAAAAATGTGTCGTTGTTTTTACTTATCCCCTTGGTCTAAAGCCCTAGACCAAGTCCAGAAGATCATGTCGCATCAGCAAGTCATAGACAGTCTCTCCATCACTCATCAGATGCCTCATAGAGGCACCAATGGCAAAAGATGAGGTGGAGAAGCGATGGCCGAGCAATGACAATAGGCATAAGTCTTTTCTTTCGCTCTGAAGGTCAAATCCTGTGTCTTGACAAAGCTGTTTGAGCAAGTCTGGGACAAGTGCACTGCAGGGATAATCCGAGGCATTTGGCAGCACACCAATCATGATCTGGTGGGTGCCTCCACGCTGAATTTACCTTAGCTAACTTCAGGGAGTGAACCGCAGACACTAGAAGTTTAGAGGAAGGGGGAGAAGCAAGTTCACTCCCTTCCTTGGCATGCCGATCAGCAATCTCATACCCACATGGGAAGGGATCCACTGCAAGTGCACCGAGCCGATTTTAGACAAAGTAGTCAATTTGATAACGAATTCTTGTCCCAAATTATCCAAGATACTTGGCCAGTTCTTCAATATTGAATTGAACTCTTGTTATCTGTTAATATCCTTATGTCAGGTACGCCAGAGTCCATGGCTAGGCTCAAGGCTTCATTTATGGCAATTAACTCTGATCGAAAGAATGAGGCATGGTCCGGGTTTCTAAGTCGGCGGTTGAGCTCTCCTTCGCCTGTCTTCATAAAAACAGCACTGCCCGTTCTACCGGAGTCAGACTTGCTTCCGTCCGTATAGACTACCAAGGCTCCGGGAGGGATATTATTGTTTACTTCGAGAGCCAGCTGACGCAGCAATTCCGGATGTTCATTTTGCTTGGTAAAATCGATATTTAAGTTATCTCTAAACACTAATTGACTAAGAGAAGTATTAGGTGTCAGTAGATTAAAAAGAGGGCATGGTTCGACATCAATGTCAGTAAGGCCCTGCCTCTCCATCAAACTAAGAGGGCTGTCCCTTTTCAGCCGCTGTTTAGCCAGATTGTTTGTCCAGTTCGATAAAAATAATGCTGTTCTATTGTGGGAGCCATAGCTCTTAAGCTTAGCGATGTACTTTGTAATGTTAGTCTCTCTTCTTAGGCACAGGGATTGTAGATCAGCCTCATATCGATTAATATTATTGGGCCAACAGTTCCTGAGGCCATTGATAATTCTGGCTGCACTTAATTGTATTCTTTCTAATTTTTCTAGATTGGTAGGTGCAGCAACCTGATAATTTTGGTAGCCATACTCAAGTATTGGAGAAATGAGAGCGTGCACCTGAGAGTTACAGCATCAGCACCCCAATCTCTACCAAAAATATATTTCAGAAGCCTTTTTCTACCCCTTTCAGTAAGCTTGTTGATATGTTTACCTCAGTTGACCTCTGTATCTAATGTAAATCCCAAATAACTAGGTGTCTTAGTAGATTCAAGCAATTGTCCCTTTAGAAAAATTTCTGGTTGATAATTGAACAAATGTCTGTTAGTAGTAAATAAGCAGCTCATTGACTTTGTAGTATTAAATGTCAGTTTATGCTCCTCACCAAAGCTCTGGATCTACTCCAAGATAGATGCCAGCCATGAAAGCCAATAGATGCCAGCCTTTTCAATGCCAGCCATGAATATTGAAAAGAGGGTGGGATTCAAAACAGATCCCTGCGGGATGCCCTGATATTTCACACGAAAAGATCTATGGTTCAAAAAGTGAGCAATTAACGGGAGGGCATGACCTTTGATATCGAATTCAGAGTAACATTTCGCCTGTAGTTTATTTTTCCAAACCTTATCAAAGGCCTTAGTGGGGTCAAGAAAAACAGAAATCGTGTGCCTGGTAGGTCTCATGTTGTGTGCGTCCCTAAACCTCTGGGTGAGGTATAGTATTTGATCGATAGTGCTGTAGCCCTTTCTGAAACCATATTGTTCTGGGGGCAGTAAGTTGTTAGACGCAAAAAAATGTACAGGGAGTATAATTGAAATAACGTTTGGTAGTTAAATCAAATTTCCATTATCGATAATTAAATCAATTTGTGAAATATTTATTAAAGAATAGCACGTGGGCCGCTCAACAGAAATGCAGCGACGTTATAATAATTTTAGTTTATAAATTACACTTGGCGATGAAATGACGGTTATTATGCTTAAGAAATGATTGAAAACTCGCATTGTTGAAACTAAAGCAGAGATTTAAGTAATCTATCGAGTCATAAATCTATCAGCATCAAGATAGCCAGATTCCATATTTACAGATACAAAAATAAATAAATATGCACAAAAAAAAAAAAAAAAATTACAATATTGTTTCAAGTACAATAAAATATAAAATTGCGCTTCGTGGAAATTGTATTTAAAAATCATACACAATTATTTTTGAAGAAAAAAAATGTGTTTATATGATCCAATGCCGTATTTCTTACAGAACAGCGTTTCACTTTTTTAGTTAAGTTGAAACTTGGGATAGCTTAATGTCTTCTGAAATTGATATTGCAGAAAGTTTTATCTTTTTTCTCGGAAGAGAAAATAAATAGGATATGAATTTGACAGAAACCATTTTATTCGTATCAGGTAGGAAAATAATTTTTGTTTTCATCGAAATTCCTTTTTATTGCTAACTTACTTCAAATGATAAAAATGAGATTTAATAAAGCAGAGCCTTGCAATTAGCTTAAAAAGAAAAACGGATGCGAATAATTTTATTTTAATAGTTAACTTTTTAGAAATTGGATTAAAAATCATACCGAAAGTAGTATTCAAATTATTCTAAATTCGAATTAACAAAAATTCGCAATTTATAGGAAAAATACACAGAATTATATTAAATAAATAATCGTAAGGAAGCTTTAGCGGTAAGATACATTTGATGACGTAAATACCTCAACTGCTTCAAAAACTATTTAGGGGGGAAATGCCGGTTTTGAGCTCTCGAAAACAGGCGCTTATTCTCAAGACTCGCCAAACGTGAATGAGGAAATCAAAGGAAATTTGAAACAGAAAACCCTAAAGTTGATAACAAAAAAGGAAAACAAATAATATCAAAAAATCGCAGGGGCCGAGAAAAGCAAATCAAGCAAAAAATCAATCATCCATGCTATATAGAGAGTAATGAGACGCATAGCTCAAAGAAATGTATTCTGCCCTGAAATGTCTCTCTGGGCCATTGCAGTTTTTCTTTTACTTTTGTCTTTCAGCTTTAATAATTTTCCATTTTTTCATGAGCTTATTTGCGATTCTTGTTTCAATCTCAGCTACATTGGATTTCGTAGTTTTGTTATTCACCTTCATTTACTTTCCTTTTTTTCCGTAGTATCTTTACAGATTTTATTTGAAATCTCATCTGTTTTCCTCATTCACGTTTTTCTTTTCTTGAAATGTCTGTCAATTTTTTGACTTTACATTTTTTGAACCAAATGAATTTTTCCCATCATCAAAAACACTGAATTGTACTAAAATAATGTATTCAAAATGAAATAAGTTTATTTAATAATAAATAATTGTAGTGGTCATTTAAAGTTAAATAATATTATGATAATTAAAAAGTTTTTAAATACGCTGTATATATTCTTTTGTTCTGACGAGCAATTGTTTCAAACAATACCACGATTTTTACACAATCAATCTCTAAAATACCTGTCAGGAAATAATACTGAATAAGAGTTCGATAGAAAAAAAAAAATTTCACCCTTTGAAAAAATGTCGCTCATCACCATACAGTAAAACCTGTTTCAATTGATTTTATTGATTCAAAACTTAACTAGCAAGAACAATTAAATTACTTCTTTATAAGTTGACCACTTTTCTAAGTGGACCATCAAATCGTTATATCGCAAGAGGTCAACTTTTATTACCGAATGATCTCTATATTTGCGTACGTTATTCGGAACTATTTAAAAAGTTCAGCGATATCAGTTTGCTCTAAGATATTTAATTATACGTTTCATCAATTGGGGGTACCTTAAGCCAGCAATATTTCAACGAAAGACATTTAGGAACATTTAATTTAGGGATTAATTATTTTCTGTAAAACTTGGAACTACTGTTATACTCTATGTTTACATGCATGGAAACTGTCTGAAAGATGAATGTTCAAGGCTAAATTAAAATAAAATAATATAAAATAAAAATGAAATATAATAAAGCATGGTAGTATATGTCAGCGGATTCCAATTTTTTACGGCTACGGGACCCTAAATGATCAAACATCAATAACAGAAACCCAGATATATAAATAAAATTTATTAGCAGCTGAGAGCATAATAAGTACCAACAACAAAAAAAAGACTCCCAATTATTTCAATAATATTTAATACGAATAATAAAATACTTTTTCCATAATTATTTTATCAATAGAACTCTTATAGTATTATGTCAAACAGTTGAACTAACAGACCTGGAGTCAAGTTCTGAGTTTGTTTTCAGTAGTGAAAATAAATGAAATACGTTGAATTATAGTTTTCGAAAAAGAACTCTTATAAATGGTTATCAGAGAAACATAATTCTTGAGATTTTTATTTTATAACCGTCGTTCAACAGCTGACACAATGTTTTGGGGGATTACTAATGTTCAACACCGGTGAACCCAATACAGAAGACAAGGGAACTCCTGTATTGGGAGAAATTTGCCTTCGAGGAGGACTTTTTGATAGAATTAACCCGCATTTACGTTACATGGACAGGAAAACTACGAAAATCTCCTACGGTTAGCCTGACGGCAAGGGGACTCTATCCCATGATCCGTCTATCAATGAGGATATTTTACGTCAGCACTGTGGTTGGTGCAAGCCGGATGCGGAATTCGTATCGATCCGCCATCGCTGGGTTTCGAACTCGATTCACCTCATTTCATTCTTGAGAAGGGTAATTTTATTTTGAATGGAAACGCTTGACGAGAAATACTAATACAATTTTCTTTTATAAATTTTGCTATTTTTTTTTCTTGGCACTTTACTTAAATAATTTCATAAGAATGATCAAAATATCAATGAAATTATAGTTTAATGTTTAGATATAAATATAACTACAGGTTTCAAAACTAATTACCTAATTAATTAAACTCTCTAATCTTTTTATGGAACTCAAGGGTTCCGCGAAACATCATTTGGGATCTATTAGTTCAAAAACTTGAAGACAAAACATTTTTTTTTATATTTCTGATGATGAAGAACCAACGAACACAGATTTAGGTTCCGAATATTCAACTCTAACAGTAATATCTTATCATTTTTTTGAAAAAATGCTCTTTTTAAAGTGATTGTTAGAACATAACTCTGGAAATGAATGTTTGCAAATACTTTAGTTTTGTGGATGTGCTGAAGCAAATTTAGAAATAAAATATATTCTACCCGAATAAAGAAAAGACACTAATCAATGCGTAACCTAATCCTAAGAATGTCTTTACAAAAGCTGAAATTGAAATTTCTAGTTTAATTTTGGTAATGCGTGATTTAAATAACTTATTTCATTCATTCTAATTATGTAGCATTTAATGCTGTAAAGTGAATAGAAGTTACTTTAGAGCCATTAAATGTACATTTAAATTTTTTATGTGGCTGTTAGCTAAGTTAAATATAAAAAAATTGATGCATAACGCACTTTTCGTTCTAAATGGTGTGTCAATTTTATAAGATTTAAATTTCATAACTTTATGTGTCAGGTGTTAATACCAATGCAATCGTCCAAATATTAGCCTTTTCATTTTACATTTATTGACGTAACACTGTACGTAAAAACCAATATATTTTGCACCTTGTATTTTTTTAAAAAATAAGTAGCAAAAGAAATAAAAATGAACTCTTGTAAAAAAGGGCTGACATGTGCCTGGTATCCGCTGATTAAATATTTCGATCGATGTATTTTATATATACTCTATATCATCGATTCTCAACCTGTGTGGCGCGCCCCCCTAGGGGGGCGCGAGCACACTAGAGGAGAGGCGCGAAAATATCCAAGAGAAAATATTATTTTCAAAAAAATTTATTAACTGACCTGACTGAAAGGAAAGCACACATACGCATAGAAAACAAAATACATTTCGACATATAATAACTTATTAAATTAAAACTTAGTGTGGGTGAGCCAAAGGTGACCATGGCTAAGATTTGAGGAGTTTTCCTAATTTTCTGGTTAAGTCTGTGTGGCTGAAGTTTTTTTTTACAAAAACTTACACCTATCTCTAACAGATATCGTGAATACTTTTAATTGTAAAATAAAATTTCATTTATTTTATAGTACAATTTCACAATTGTAGCTTTTGCCCCTAAGGTGGCCCATATATTGAAATCACTTTTTCACTTACGCAAATCATCTTTAGAAAAGACACTTGGATTGCCAAACGTCTTTTAAAAAGGCACTTTAAGAGTGTTGCTGGTGGAGACAAGTTTCCCGACTTTAAAAAAAGATATTTGTTTTTAGAGTGTATAATTTTTTTATATATAATTTACATTGATAGTTCTTGTGTGACGTCACTAACGTTTCTTTTGAGCTAACTCATTAGAATAAATTAAGAATTACTGAGTTAATTCTTCCAAAAGAATTAACTAACCATAAATAGTAAGTAAGAGTTAACTAACCATATTGGAATTAACTAATCAAACCCATAACTAGTATAAAAATACCCAATGTAAGAAAATGCCAGAATCTATCACAAAACATTTGTGTCTTTTGGTTTCGCCACTTGTCATGGGTTTGGTTTCGTCACTTGTTTTTTGGATTTCGCCACTTGCCACTTGTCAAGTCTATGAATTTTTCTTCCTCATCAATTGAGAGTCCTTCGGGAGTCATATAAAATAGATCCCTAACCCACTCTTAACTAGCTATCAGTTTGTCGTCAGCAAGAAAATACTTTTCTTAATTATTTGCCAACATGGCTAAATGATTTTAAATGGTTACAAAAACAAATTATATATGTTCTTTTTTAGCCTTGTAAGTTTTAGTACAATCATCCATATTTGAAAGCATTGTTAGGTTTTTTTGCTTTAAATTTCTGCTCCATAATTCCAATTTAAATGAGCATCTTTATTACTATCTGCTGCTTCATCGAGCTGTATTGGTAAGTAATTTGTCGCGCAACTTAGAGAAATGCTGACACTGTACATCTTCAGCTATATCACCAATTTGACGAGCAACAGTATAATTTGAAAAAGGTATGGATTGCAATTGTTTTGAAAAAGCATCTCTAAACATAGTTTCTACTACCTCAATTGCTGCTGGTAAAATAAGCTCTTCGCCAATAGTGTGAGATTTTTTACAATTGGCTGTTTTATATGAAACTTTGTAAGATGCAATTAAAGTTTTTTTATTCACAGACAAAGTTTCTGTAAAAAAGATTTTTGTTTTTTATATGATTTTAATTTAAATTCAAAGAATTCTCTCGGTTTGCTGACGTACTCACTATGAAGCTTTTCCAAATGTTGTTTAAGATTATTAGGTACTGGTAAACCCAAAATTTAAGTATTCTTGAGAATATTTTCTTGTGATTTTATTTTCGGAACCACGCTCGTCTGTGTACTTGTTGATGCTATCGTCTAATGCTCGCTTACTTCCGCTTAAAAACTTATCCATGAGTCTGCATAAATCTGCTGTCGTGAATATTTAACACGGTGAATTGGAATTAACACGCAAATATACATAACACACACATTCACGATAGATTCGATAGCGATAAGAATCGACTCGAATGAGACTGGCTGGAATTTAAACTTTCGTTATCGAAAATCTTTCTTCTTCCTATGAGAAAACATTTGCTCTGGGTATGCTCGAGACGCCATCGGTAGCGTGGATTTCTTACCACAAATATTACTTATTTTTTTTCTCTATTATTTAGTCATACTATTGTTTTATTTATTTTATTATTCAAAAAAATTTATTCCCTCTTTCTAAATTTAGCTCATCCCGTCTAGGTTAACTTTCATCATTGAATTTTTCTACTTTTATATTCTTTTAAAGTTATCTCCCTGTTTGACTTTCATTTCAAATATAATATTTAAATTTTCCTAGATTTCATTGGCTTCATCTGTTCACCACCCACTTGGCAAAATGCAAGATATGATTTCTTTCCAACGTTGGCTCACTTTTACTTTTGTTTTGGCAGGTAGTTAAATATAATTTAAAAACAGAATTCAAAATACTCAATATGTATTATTGTTGTATATATATATAAATTTTTTTTTGTAAGCGGGGGGGGGCGTTGAAAAGTGTGATTGAAAACTGGGCCGCGAATATTAAAAGGTTGAGAAACGCTGATCTATATGATGTTATTTCTTAGCAATACTTTATATAGTTGGCATCTTAGTAATGTATGTATTTGTGTATAGTGTATTAAGAAGGTATGTATGATTTAATTCTTTAACCAATCTTTATGTTAAATGGAATTTTTTCACATTATATACGAAAATTAGTAATTATCTAGTTTCTTAAAAATGTATCACGTAATTCTTAACAATTCACATAGTTTCTTACCAATGGATGTATGTTTGTAGTGGATTTTTAACAATTCATTTGTTAAAAATGCATTTTTAATGAAAATAATAAATAATAATCTGCATTGTTTTTCTCCTTGAGAAAACACAACTTTCTTACGTAACTATTGTTCATTGGGTAATTAATTTCATCCAGGGGAAATAAACTCACAAAATGTTTCGATATAAAATTTAAATTTATGAAGTTGAGTTTCGAATATTCTTGAATCATAAATCAAAATGTAAGTATTTCAAATTTTAAATTAAAAAAGCGCAAGTTGCGAGAATTGTTTTTTTCTTAACTATTCGGACTCTTATTTCATAATGATGTAAGTGTACTTTACTTTAGCTAAATTGTAAAATTGTAAGCTGAATTGTAAATGCTTTCAGTTTTGTGGCTTTATTCTTGTTAGAGTGTAAATACGTAATAGAACAACTATTAAAATATTTATACTTTATTTGATAAGCGTATATTTTCTTTTCTTTCAGTGATTCAAAGTAAGAAAAAATTTATTTAAATAGAAAAAAAATCCTGACAGTTATGTGTATTGACATTTATGACTTAGTTAAAATCTTTAGGTTACGTACTGGGCACGCGCTTTTTCATTTTCACGAAATATTTTTTTTAACGTTTCGAGAGGTCTAAGTTAAAAAATTGAAGGACGTTAGGGTATCATTCTTTTTACCAAGAGGAAAACATGGCATGAACAATTAAAACAACTATGAACAATTAATATGAACAATTAATTTTAAGGAAAACAAAACTAAAAAAAAATAAATAAATAAATAAATAAAGAACTAAAATAAAAATTTAAAAAACTACTTTTTTTTAAACTGGTTAAAAAGAAAATAATTCTATCTATGTCGCACCTAAGACAAATAAAAAGTTTTAATCAATTTTATTTCATTATTTTTCATTTCGTTAGCTGTCATTGACAAATAAGCACTTAATTACTTATATTCTAACAATAACAGATAAAGTTCATGCATTTTTAACACATCAGATCTGAAACGTAAGAATATTATTTAAGAAAACGTTTTCTTGAGATTACTTTTTTATAAAAAATTCTGACTTCATCATTTGTTTGTTATGAAAAATGCAACGTCTTATAAAAATCAATACAATCTTTTCGGTAGTAATGTGAAAAATGAAATAGCCAAAAGCAAATTTCTTATCTCATTTGAGAAGGATTATTTTTACATTAATTCTCAGCCCCACGGGGGTGCTTTTTGTGTCACATAATACAATAATACGAACCAGAAACTCGCCATCAATTTAACATGAGTAATTTAAAAGCAATAATTACCAAAAGGAAATAAACTAATATATACAAATATATAGAAATGGTAGAAAAAACTATTCATTTATTTATTTCATTAACTTCCATATTTTTCCTTTATGGTTACTTTTACTTGATTTGTTGTAAAATAATGAATAGTATAATTTAAATAATAATACATGATAAGTAAAAATGTCCCGTTTTCATAGAAGCAGAATTTAATAAATATATTAATTAGAGATGTATGCACACAGTATGTAGATATGCATAAGCAAGTTTTAAATATACTCCGCAAAAGTGGTCGTTAATGCGCTCCTTTTGTTATATGACTTGTGCAGCATGTCTCTATCGATGCTGATGATGTTAGCTGGGGTACTGGGGTCACAGTTCTTGGACGAATCAGATCTGGGGATCGTGGTGGTTGGGGCAAAAATGTACAGTCTGTGGTAGATTTGTGACCCATCCACCGTTGTGGTAACGTGTTATCCGTGTTACTTGTTGTTTTAGAGGAACGCTAATAACGATTGAACTTCCAGTGTCCTCTATTGGTGAGTATTCAAAACTTGCATAGATTCATGGATGTACATTTTTAAAGAGTACATTTGTTATACAGTGCCCAAAATAAAATTAAAAAAAACAGATCATCGTTCATAATTTTTGATGTAATGATCGGATCGTTCTCGGACTCAATCATAGACTCAAATATGTTAATTAATATTTTAAGTTAGGAAATCAAACACAAAAACATAGTTTCTTTAAATAAACATTCTACGGACTCCCAAAGTATAGGCCACAATATGAGTCTTTGGTGAGGAGAGCGATTCAGACCCATAAATGTTAATTCTTCTGTATTTCGCCATATCTCGAGAGCTTTTTTAACGGACTGAAAAAATTTTAGATACAGTTTTAAAATTTGTTTATCCAAAGATAATTCCATGCAAAAAATAAATTTTAGAAATTATTTATTATATTTTATTAAATAAAAGTCAAACAAATTTAGAAGGAAGTGTAAGGTATACAATTTTTACATCATTTTAAAGTATGTAATCTTACATGGAAAAATGCAAAATTTGAACGAAATCAGTTGAATAGTTCTTGAGAAATCAAAATTTAAATATTCAATTTTTTTGAAATTCAATTTCTCAGGAACTGTTCAACCGATTTTGCCCAAATTTTGCATTTTGCCATGTAAAATTTCATTCTTTAAAATGTTTCAAAAAATTATATACCTTACAATTCAAAATTGTTTTGATCATTCTGAAATAAAACAACAACAAAAAATATTTACTAAAAGTAATTTTTTACATGGAATTATCCTTGGATAAACGGATTTTATAAATTTAATCAAAAATTTCTCAATGCGCTCAAAGAGTTCGAGATATTACGAAACACGCAAAAAGTAAAATTAACATTACAGGGTCCAAACTTTTGGCGTGCTCTCTTGGCCAAAGTATAGGGACCCTATTTCCCAGATTGCGGCTACCTCCTATATTTTAGGAGTCAAAAGTCCGAATCTGTCGAAAAAAAGGCATGTTTATTCAAAGAAAGTACTGATTTCATAACTTGAAATATCGTTTGTAATTTTTAATTACCTTATTTGAAGTTCACCACTTTGAACCATTAAGATTGAGTGAAGATCCGATCATTAGATCAAACGTTAACGTTTTTTTTGGTGTACTGTACATCTATGAAAATTGGGTAATTTATTTTCACTTAACCCGTATTCATGCTTTAAAATGCTTTTAATTAAATTCATGTTGTTCATTTTTGAAGTAGGAAAATGAAAATAAAACGTTTCTTTTATGGTTCTAATTATATAGTTTTTACTTATAAGCATATTTTCGGAAAATAAGAGTTTTTTAAAAAATATTTTGAGAATAAATTTTTTTGAAAAATACCAAAGACAATGAAAAATTTAGTCAGTTTTGGTTAGTTATTACTTTGGATCTAAAACAAGTTTAAATATCGAGGAATTGCCTAAAAAGTTTATCCTTAGTTGAAATTTAATTCGTTATTCGTAAAGTTTTTAATAATAATAATTTGCTAAATTCGTTAGTAATAATTCGCTAATATAGTAAAAAAGAGACAGTATTCGTTAATATGAGTAAAAAAAAAACAGCAGAAAAAACTTTAAAATTGTATTTTTTAAAAATACAAACGTTTTTTACAATTTTTACTATTAGTTTATCGACTAATAGTTAAAAATGTAAGTTTCATTCAGTTTAGTTTCATTTGATAACGTTAAAAATATATAATCGGAAGCAAAATATCATTTGTCTTTGATCAGCTTTCTTTGACTCGCTCTTTCTCAAAAAATTCCAAATGGCAACTAAAACTTACTTCGAAGGAAACGAAAAACTTTAGATACCCATATTGGGCCGCAATATCTAAAACCTTTTTCTTAATTATTTTCATATTCAATTTCTCAGGAACTGGCTTTAATGTTTATAGGGTCACATGATACAAAAGTTGAAAAGTTAAATTAGCTTCCAAAGATCTGTGTATTTGTGACGTTTCTGTTATTGTTAGGACCACGATAGCAGAAATATTCCAGCACAGCAATGGTCGCTGCTGATTATCGGAGCTTCTGTAGATTATTTTTTTTATCTCAGATTTTGTTCACAAAAACCATTTCAATATTATATAGTGTATTTTTCATTTTTCATTCAAAAAATTGCTTATAACTAGATGGAAAAACATCAAAATTATTTTACTGACTTAATTACTATTCGCTTCAGGTCCTTAACAAAATCTGTAGGGCAATCTGCTGATATATATGCAAAAAAAAAAAAAAAAAAAAAAAAAAAAAAGTGTTGACTTAATAACATTCCTAATAATGATTTTCAATTCATTGAAATTTGGGAAAACGAATAATTTGAAAGACAAGAAAAATTTAGAAAATAAATTCTAGATTTCCGAAAACTCTAGTTACGTATAAAAAAAAACTCTATACGGACTTATTCTTTTTTTTTTTAAATTTCAGTTATTCTATTCATTTGACAGCGCATATTTTTTTTTGTTTTTGTTGAAATAACATTTTTGTGTGTAATTTATTCTAATTTATATGTGTTAATTTAGCTGACACATGTTAGATTGAACCTAATTTTTACAGTGATAGTCTCTGCCTAACATTGTCAGGTTCGGAGACAAATTAGAGTCTATAGAAGACTCTTTGGAAGCATGACAATTCGGGAAAAAAAATTCTTCAAATTTAAAGTCTTCAAAATAATCTATTTTTTTGCATGTTTATTAATATCTTTAAAAAAAAAGCAGTGTAGTTCATTGACATTTGCTCAAGAAAAAAAAAATGAAAGAGAAATTCCCCAAATTTTGAATGCCAGGAAAATGACATTAGTTTAGAAGTTAAGAAAACATTCATTTTAAGTTAATAGTAAATTACTCAATTTAAGAAACTCAAAAAGACAAAGCTTAAAAGTTAATTTTAACCTTTTATATGAATAAATTCAAAAAATAAATAATGTGAATAATTTGAACATACCGTTTCTTCTTGGCTTCTCGTTTATTTTCTCAGTTTATTTTTCCTTGATTGTTTTTAGGCCTAATGTTTTAAAATATCCTAGTAAAATTAATTTTATAATAAATTACATCGGAAATTTTTTAATTATATTATTTAAATTTAAAATATTTCGAATCATTTTATTTTACAACTTTATTACATTCTTTAATTTATACACTTAAGTAGAGTTTAAAGACTGTGACAGAATTAAATTGTACAGTGATGTTCTTAGCTTATCCTTTATATTTTCACTATCTGTGTTTTGAAAAAAAATAACCTTAAATCTTTGCGTTAGTTAATTTGCGTTGTTTAATTTAATGCTCTTATCAATTGTAGAAAGAATCACAAATGTGTTTGTTGTTGATATGTATAGAATAAATTTGTGTATAATAATGTTAATTGCGTTGTGTAATTTAATTCTCTTATCAACTGTAGAAAGAATCAAAAATGTGTTTGTTGTTGGTATGTATAGAATAGAATTGTGTATAATAATCAATCCTTAAATAAATAAATAACTTTCATAGCATATAAGCATATTGCAATCTTACATAAACTGTGCATCAGGATAATATTTGCTTTTCCTCTTTACATTATACTGTTTTAAAAATTTTCTGGTAACTGGCATTCATAAGCCAGGATAATGACAATTTTGTCATTTCACAGCATTTAACTTTACTTTAATTTAACATTTTGGCCTAAGACGTTTACTTTCCGCAGAAAACAACAGGAAGTTTAGATGAACATTAACATTTCAATTTGCTTACAAACGATCCGCACTGACGTCATAGGTCACATGTGTGTGATCTTCTTGAAGTGCAAGTACCCAATTAAGAAATATAGAACTGAAAACCTTTTTAGTTTTTCCTGATAAGAACACATTAACCAAAATTTTGCGATTTCTAACTTGATAGCAACAAGATATTTAGCATTTACTGCCAATAAGGATTTTCCAATTTCCCCCATGATTACAAAATTTCAAAATGAAACATTTTTAACTATTCTATTTTATTAGTAATTATTTTCAATTAATTCGATGATTAACACATGATCTAAATTTCAAACTTTTATCCCTTTCGAAAACTTTTATTTAGCTTACTGTCAATTCGACTGATTACCCCAATAGTTGCAAAATAACGAAATGAATTTTTTTGCATTTCTTTTATTTATCTCATAAAGAACACATGGTTCTCAAGAACACATGTTCTTAATAATGTTGGTGTGTCAAAGAGCTTTTTAACCTACTTCGTATTGTTAAGAGTTTTAAAACTTTAAAAGAAGTGGAGAAACTATCGCCTGGTAACCCTAAGTTGTTTGAAAGAGAATTTTGGTTCATTTCGTGATTGCGAGACAGTAGTGATGAGTCAGTGAGTAATTAGGCTAATTCCCCCAAAAAATAACGAATAAAGTTTTCTTAAAAAACACATGGTTTCTAAGAACACATGCTCTCGTTAAGGGGTTCTTCTGTATATGAGATTTCAAACTTTCTACTTCTGACTAACGATCTTTTTAACTTTCTTGTTCTTTAAAAGAACTTTTTAAAACTTTATGGGAAGTGAGGAAACTATTGCTGGCTACCACAAGTTTGTTGCTTGAGAGCAGGGGTTCACCTTTTGATTGCCAGACCGTAGTGTTGAGTCAGTGAGCGAGTCCGTCTATTCTTAGAAATTTGAGTTCTCCTACGTACATATTTCAGTTACTTCATTTGTCTCAGATTCTTAAAGCATGTGCTTAATATATTTCAATTTTTCTCCAGATCGAAAATGACTAAATCAGAAATAATCGTTAAAAATAAAGAAACTGAATACTTTTTCTTCTATTTTCCTCATTCCTACTGCCCTACAAATTCTCGAAAATAAATTCTAGTGGAAGTTATGGAGATTATTCTGCCAAGTATCTCGCCTTTGGGAACGTAAATTCAACTACAAAGAAATGCATGTGTAAACATGTTTTGCGATGTATCTCTGTTTGCTTTCCTACATCAGAAGAAGAAAAACTAACAAGAAAGAGATAGAATTATGTTTATACAGTCCAAACTGAAATGAAGTATCTTTCTCTCTTTCTATGCGTCAGATCTATAATTCAATAATATTTTTTCCACTCGAAAAATAGTTTCCATGTTGAAGAAAGAATCATAGAAAGATTAATTTTAGTATTTTTGAAACTAAATGTATTCGTAATGTAATATAGATCTATTTTTTATAATAGTTTTCTAAATGAAGTCTATTTTATTGTTAAATGTAATATATTTCAAATTTGGTATGAATATTAATCCTGTTTTATTTTTGAAAATATAATTCATGGCAATTTTCATAGTAGATATATAATTTACATAAACAGAAATAAAAAACTTTTTTTAATGGAATTTAATCCTAATGTATCTTGAAAGTTAATTTTTTCTAAGTTTTAAGTTTTTTCTTAAATTTTTAAAAGGTAACATTAAAAGGTAACAAAGAAGGTAACATTTTTACGAGCATTAAAGCTTATAATAAGTAGATTTTTATTAAAAGAATTAAAAACAACAATCACAACCGTATAGTATTCCGACTTGTATAGTCACTTATAAAATTAAAATTGAGTAATTACGATTGCAGGCTCTAAAAATAAGATAATATAGTAAATTCAACTCTTTAACTTGCAGACGTATATATACATTGAAAGGCGAGACAGGGGCTTAAGGAAATGATAATTTATTTTACAAAGTGTTAAGAAATATTTTTTTTTTTTCTTATCCATTAAATTATACATTTTAAACAACCTACAACTTGTTTAAAATTACCAAAAATAACGAATTTCATTTTAGTTTAGAGAACTCCAACAGAGTAAATACTGAAATAAATAATATCGAAATTTAAAAATATTCCTCTTTATATTCAAAATTTAGCCAAAAATGTTAACATAAAATTCAGTTCCAAACACGCGTTTTTGAGAAAAATCGCATAGTTAATACTGATTTTAACTCTGGTATTTATAGCTTTATGTCGGTGGCTGGGTGGCGCAGTTGGTTTGTCGTCGGCCTTCTGAGCCCAAGTCTGCGGGTTCGATCCCCGGATCCCCCAGACACCAGATTTTCGGGATGCAGAAAATCCTCAGCGGCCATGTCGTATGATTATGCGGCATGTAAAAGATCCCTGGTGTGCTTAATTGGCTCTTGGCATTTCCGGCAAAATTAAATTCCTAGTGCACTTTAGCATCCAAATAGAGTCTTGGTGCTGCCATCTAGTGTGGCAGAAACTAGACGTCCAAATTAACATGGCCAACGTTATCTCACCCTCCTGAAAAAGTGGATACCACTTCTGGAGAACGCATTAGGTCTGCTCATCGGGAAGACTGATTGTGCAGATCATTGGAAAAAAAAAATAGCTTTATGTTCCCGACGTTCTTAATAATTGTATAAAAAGTAATGATGATTGTGTAAATAATTGTTGCATTTAACTTGTAGCCTAGTTTACTTTCTTTTCTTAACCAGATGAAAGACATTAGAGTAACTAGATTTCAATAGAAAAGTATTTGAATTTTTCCTGTTAAAATAAAATTTTTAAAAGCTTTAATTTAGGTTTTAATGAGGAACAATATATAATAATGAGACTTTCTCTTCATTTTTTTCTATTTTTCTGGGATTTGTTTCTTATCGCGTGCTTTGCAATTAAATTCGAAATGAATAAATTAATTTATTTGTTAAATAACTAAAGAAAGACGAAGACAAATTGCAAATTCAGGTTAGAAAAAAATTTCTTTAAATCATTCGATCATGAAGATTTTTCCTTGTCACAATATTTATCTTAGAAACGTTAAAATAAACATACCAATGAAAGTTTCAATGAGGTACTTGCACTTCAAGAGGGAGAAGATCACAGATACTTACACATGTGACCTGACGTCTGCGCTATCTAATCTATTATAAGAAAAATTTCGTATTAAAGCTGTGCTAAGTTTCTTCACGTGTGTTAAAATGTTAATTAACGTGAAGTTAATTAAATAACGCGCCGTATCGAACATTAAATTCTCGTCATTCATTTTCGTTTGCGTCTTTTACTTAACTTAGATTTCCTATTTGTTTACATATTTTATAGTAACCTTGATGTACCTGATTACTTTGATGCATAATTAGTTTATGACTTCGTGCTTGTTTTTGTGTTGAGTAAGAAATATATAGTGAAAGAATTGAAATCTTTGTGAAAGAATATAGATGGCGATACTTCTTTTTAAACTTTCCCGCAAAGAATTTGGAATTTGTCTGAAATTTAAAGTAATCTGAGGGAATTCATGGCAGTTGATATAATTTATAATATTGTTGTGTTCGTTTATTATATTTAATTTGAAAATTATATAATTTAATTTATTTTGCTATAATTTGAGCAAATTTTACTATAACACAGTAACATTTCCCATAGCATTAAATATAACAGTTATTTCGTTTATTATTGTTTTAAAATAAATTTTTTTTAAAGTTAATAACGAACAAAATGAAAGAGATTTTTTTTTCATTTTTGGCACGTTTTTCTCAAATATGCGGTTAAAAGTATGTTTTTCAAAAAGAAGATCATATTTTTATTGCGTTAAAACCATAAACATGAGCACATAATTTGCGTGATAAACTACCATAAAAAACTAAAAATTCCTAATAATTCTAAAAAAAAATAAATTTTATAACTCGTTTTTTGCCTACATGAAAAAAAATCGTTCTTAAAATTCTTATTTTAATTATAAATACTCAATAAAGGAAAAGAAATTTCAATTTCGTTCCGTTGATTGCACGGCACTTACGAGTTTTGTAAAAGACATCATTAATGAGAGTAACATTTCTTTGATTTTTTCTTCATGTCATAAGAGTGAAAAGGAAAAAAAATCCTTTACTTGTTTTGCAATGAATACTTTTGAAATCTAAATGTTTAATAATTTACGATGGAAATATCTTACAACAAGAAAGGCAGAAGTTAACTAAGAGGATGTGTAAATTTTTTAAAAAACCGTTGTTTTTTTTTTTTTTTTTTTTTTTTTTTTTTTTTGTTTTTTTTTTTTTTTGTTGTCGTTGAAAAGTTCTGCAGAAATTTTTATCGATCATGCATTTTTTTTTTTTTATTGTAATTTGTCTAGTTATTTAATACACTGTAATATTTGCTAAATAATAGTCCGTACCTAATTATTTAACAAGTATTACTTAATACTAATTTTAATGTTTCTAAGGATGTAGAAAGAATATTTGGTATATGTTACTCAAGAATTCACACTACTGTTTTAAAAAAATCTGTTGACTCGAAGTAGGTAAGGAATATATTTTGAAATTCAATCTGAGAAACCAGCATCCTACAGGTTTACATCGTATTGGACTTCTTATTGTAGATAATTGGCTAAATAATTTTCTGTTTTTATGTCATTACATGTATTTTATTTAAGTGCTGCATTAAGATCGTTGAATAATAGCTTTTTAAAAAATATCTTTCGCCTAACAGAAAATGTAGACGAAGAACAATCTTATTCATAGTATACAAAAATCATTGAATATAACTGATTAAGCTTATTATAAATTATTTGTTTTTTATTTTTATAAATGATTGTAAAGGTTGGAATAAATGAAGAGTTTAAAGCAGAATAGTTTGTGGCGTTTCAAACTTAAAACAATATTATGTACTATATAAACTAAGTATGACGTGAAAAATGATAAAGGGTAAAAATAGTCGGGAAATAATCATAATGCTTAAGAATAAATAAACTGGGCTATAAATAAATCCAAATTCATTGAATATTTATATATATGCTAGGGATTCAGCTCTATCACATATATAAATGTTCTCTGTTCTTCACCAATCGTGGACGATGGCTTCTCAATAATTGTGTTTTTTCACTGTCAGAAATTCTGCGTAAAATTAAGGAAAAAAAAAAGTACTGAATACAGCATCCGTAAAATCTATTTTAAAAATTTTTTTCGAATGCCCCCCAGGATTGAAATTTGTTAATTCAGGCGCATGTAAGGGCACGTTTGTTAGCCACTCTTCCAGGGGCCCCTATTAGGTGGGCCAACATCCATGCCTTGTTCGAGATTGGAACCCCGAATCTTTCTGGTTCAAGGCCAGTTCCCTGACCCCTACACTTTGTTCCGTAACGATAAAAAGTCAACCCTAAACATGAAATAGCTTTTTCTATGAAGTTTGAAATTTATATAATTCGTGCATGCACCACACTATGCATGAAGTTGATCGTTAAATTCTTAATCATTTAACGAATCTTCTTAACTGTAATTTATAATACTATGTTATAGTGTGGCGTAATTACGGTTATTAAAAAACCAATTCATTATATAAGGCATGCTTACTCGATTCAATCTCGGGGTGCATTTTGATAGTTGATGTTTTGAAGGTCAATAGCCTCTTTCCCCACATTCATGTTCTACGGGCGTGATATGAACTCGCCTGCATCGTAAGTAACGCCCAGTTTGATGGATGGTCCATACTGAACAATCATCAAAAAATCTAACTTGCTATCAGTAAATGCGTTATTCTCAAGCTGTTGCTTCTCAGTCTCATTTAGCAACAACGGGATCCTGCATACACTCGACTGCTAATAGCGTCACAGCATAGGGAACCGCAAGAACAACCGTGAACTTAATTTCAACTCTCCCGGTCTTTCGCATATACGGCAACCATTGGTATCCGTTCTTTGAATTCTATACATAATGAAATTTTGGTGGGGAGTACTGTGTCGTAACTACCACTATGATTCAATCGTGAGGTACCTTTTGATAAATGAAAGTTAACATTGTCTAAAACTCATTTTTCCAAAATAGTAATTTGCACCAAAAATAATAATTGTGAAATGATTAATAACTTTAGACACTGATTTAATTAAGTTTATCCGAAAACGTAGCGTAATAAGGTAATATTATAGAGTTACGTTATGATAAAGAAACAACCCTTTTTAAACTTTTAATTTAGAAAATAATCGAAATCAAGAACGTGATAAGAATAAAATGGTAAAAGTTTAAGACCAGGGGCCTCTTTAATTTTTTGCGACTTGCAAATAAATGGATATATATGTAAATAAACCAAAAATCAATCACATGTGTAAATATAAATAATGATAAAGTATGGTGCAGGTAAATATTTTAAATTAGATACAAAAATATTTTCCAAAGAAAATAATACATTTATGAGTTTATTTTATGCTGAGGACAACCAAATAATATAGAAGTCAATGAGGGAAAACTGAATCCCTTCTCCTAACATTCTATCTCTTTGCAAACTTTTCTCCTTGTAATACAGATTTTTGAATTAATAAACTGCTACATTCTTTTCAAAATAGCTGTCACGCCTCCAGTAATACCTTTATGCCTTAAGTTTTAAGTTACTACAAAAATATAATGCTTAAAAGACACAAATTTATAAACAATCAAATAGAATTTTATCTAACAAGTTAAAAATTTCTAGAAGACAGTAACATAAATCAAAGAGTCAGAACTTTAATTAAATCAGAACTTGACTGTTTTTCGATTCCGTAAATGATGACTTTTTCAAAACACTCGATTTTCAAATGAATAAATCTCAAGTAATTTAATATCAACAATCTAAATAGCCAAAGCAACATCCCGATTTCGGAGGAGAATTTTAGAATTATAACAATAAGTTTTACGTTTTCTGAGACATTCGCTGAATTTCTCGAATCAAACTATCTTTTACACACTTTCCTCCGCGTAACACAGATTATTAAATTAATGAACCGCTACATTCTTTTCAAAATGGCTGTCACGTTTTCACGCTGTAAAGGCAATGAAATTTTCATCCGCGGAAAATAATTACGCTTCCTTAGTTTTAGCTCTCCGACCTGGCAAGAATTTATTAATAAGGAATCTTTTGTATAAGCTAATATGATTTATATGTGGGTTTGGAATTTAATAAACGGAACAGTGTTACGTTTTGTTTGTTTTAATTTTGATTATAAACGCACTTTTGTTAAGAGAAACTTTTAATAAGTAGCTTTGTTTTGTGTAGTAAGTTGGATTTGTTAAAACTTTTAGCCGAAAGGCACATACAAAATTTGTTTAAAGAGGAAATTTATGACTGTTGTTTGTTTCTTTTGAGCTCTATCATATCGAGTTTTTGTTAAAGGAAACTTACTTAACAAAATCCTATATTTTATTCCAAACCAGAAAACATAAATTATTTCACTAAGTTTTATGACTTGTTAAAGTAATATGATAATTCAGTGCATCACAACGCAAATTCTTCTTTAAATACACTAGTCATATAAATTAAGGAAAAATTACAAAAATATCAATAACTCTCCCTAACCTAAGGTAATCCCAATAAAATTTGAAAACGTTGTCAAAAAAGAGATAAGCAAAACTGTGATATGTAAATTAGTGGCCCAGCAATATATTGACGTCATCTGCAATGAAAGAAAAACTGTATGTTTGATCGCAAGCCTGCGAATTTTGCTCTGTTTCTGAAATTAAAAATATGAGATAGTCAATTTATAACAGTGATCTCCAGGCATCATTTATCTGAAGAACTGCGATGAAGATCTAATGGAAGACTGGAGGCAGGAAAAAGTCCGAAGAGACCAGGTGGCTAAATGTGAGTCCCTCTGTGAATCGTTGACTTCGTCAACAATTCGGCATAACCACAAGTTCGGCATCGGGAAAGCACACTCAAAGTCGGTCAAATACTACGACGAGCGTCAATGACCCACATTTGTCATAATGGAATAAAACCACAACTCCGAATCAGCTCAGATCCTCTCTTAGTGCAACCACAGGAAGATGAGTCGCATAGACTATTGAGCGTAGAAGGGTTCACGAGCGTAGTTTGTTCACTAGGTGACCAGCCAATTGTGTGCCACTCTAGTCACGTCATAAAAGGAAACGTTTGAGGTGGGTGCAGCCACATTCTCAGACGGCTAACCAGCTAAGTTCTCTTCACAGCTGAATCTAGGTTTAGCTTCCAAAATGATAGTAGATGATTTGAAGAGATCCCGATATCAGTCATCAAACATCAGTGAAAGAAATGTAGGCCAAGGAGGCAGTGCGTGTATGGTATGGTATCTCTTTGGGTGGACGCTCAAATTTGCATACCTTTTCACGTGAAACAATGAATGCTGACGGGTATAGAGATGGCATTCGTGATGTTTATGTGCGCCTTTAAGCAGGTGAAATTAGTAATGATTTCATGCTACAGGACAAAAACTCAACGCGCTACAAGGCTTGCATCGTGGATGATTATATTTTCAGCAGCAAACAATTCAGTATAAGGTATGGCCAGCTTGATCACCGGTTTCCATCCTATCGAGAATGTTTTGAGTGCTTTAGGAACGCGTGTAGATGCCCTCAATCCTCTTCCTCAGAGCCTCGTCACGCTTGCAATTGCTTTGCAAAAATGATAGCTCGCACCTCTAACAAAACTGGTTGTCCACATAACTGCAAGCTTCACACATTCTATACGTGCTGTGTAACTGCTAGAGGTTATTATACTCTATACTGAAGGTACTTTTTCTATTTCAAACTTATACATCTGATTTATTCATTTCATACATATGCTGATTTCTGTAACACCATAGTAGTCTGGTTGATACTTTTTATGTTATTTTATGCATTATTATATGAACCAGTGGCGTACGCAGAATTTTTTTCAAAGTGTTCATAATTTTCTGAAACAACTAAAAGAAATTTGAGTATATATATAATAAGCACTATTATTTCCCTAATTTAGACAGCTAGACAATTTTGACTTTTTATTTAGACAACATTGTTTAGTTAAATTTTGATTTGATTTTTTAAGTTTAAGAACATAATTTTTTTTATAATAAAGAGGTAAAATATTTTATTTTTATTAAAAAGTAGGAATTAATCAAGCCGGAAAAAACTACTCATAATGTAACAGCTACCTAAATAATAACCGTATATATGTGAATATTCTATAGAACTATTCTATGACCAAAAAATAAGAAAAAATAACTTACCAACAAATCGGGAATTAAACCAGTATACATACACGCTAAATATTTATTGATTTTTACAGTAATATCCAAACAACGGGGTTTTTTCGCAAGTTCGTTTAAAAAGTCTTCTACAGCTGGGGTAAATTTTCTATGAATGTTTAAGAGCGCCAATCATTTCATTCTATTATTACCCGTTAAATTGCGTAAATAAGTCTATAAACGGCGTAAAGTCGAAAAGGATCTTTCGTTTGCAGTCCTTGAAAGAAGTACAGCGACCAATATTTCTAGGAGTCTGAAAATGTTTAGTGTTACCTTACGAAAATTTAAGGTATATTTAAGGTTGATTTGAGGTATTTTTGAGGTATTAAGGTTGATTTGAGGTATATTTAAGGTTGCACAGAATTGAGCAATAAAAATTATACCTCGTAAAGGTTGTAATTAAGGTGTACGAGGTTGTTTTATATACACTTCAGCTTGTTTTGCTGTTGTTTAAAATTCACTTCAAATCAAACAGATTGATAAGGTGATTTTTGAGGTATACCAAGTTGATTTTCTTACGCATGTAACAACAGAGGTATTTTTGAGGTATGACAATTTTTACCTTGTTTCAATTAAAGAAAGTGAGGTATTTATTGAGGTATATGGAGTCATTTTATTTACACCAAAGCTTATTTTGAGGCTGTTTTAAATCCACTTCAAATCAACCAGACTGATGAGGTGATTTTAAGGTATACAAGGTTGTTTTTCTTACACTTGTAACAAAAGAGTTATTTATGAGTTAAAAAAAAATCAACCTTATTTCAACTAACGAGAATGAGGTATTTACGAGGTATAAAAAAATATACCTTATTTCAACTAAAGAGAGTGAGGTATTTATTGAGGTATATGAAGTCATTTTATTTATACCTAAGCTTATTTTGAGGTTATTTTAAAATCAATTCATATCAATCAGACTGATGAGGTAGTTTCCAAGGTATACCAAGTTGTTTTTCTTACACTTGTAACAAAAGAGGTATTTATGAAGTATAAAAAAATATACCTTATTTCTACTAAAGAGAGTGAAGTATTTATTGAGGTATATGAAGTCATTTTATTTATACCTAATCTTATTTTGTGGTTATTTTAAAATCAATTCATATCAATCAGACTGATGAGGTAGTTTCCAAGGTATCCCTATTGGAAAAAATTCCCGGTATAAAAAATTTTATCCTGGCTTATGAAACACCGGTTCCGGTATGATACTGGATCCGGTATTATACCGGACCCAGTATCATACCGGAACCGGTGTTTCATAAGCCGGTATCAAATGGATCCCGGTATGATACCGGAACCAGTATCATACCGGAACCGGTGTTTCATAAGCCGGTATCAAATGGATCCCAGTATGATACCGGAACCAGTATGATACCGGAACCGGTGTTTCATAAGCCGGTATAAAATTTATTCCAGTATGATACCGGAACCAGTATCATACCGGGACCGGTGTTTCATAAGCCGGTATAAAATCTATTCCGGTATGATACCGGAACCAGTAACATACCGGGACCGGTGTTTCATAAGCCGGTATGATACAGGAACCCAGCATACTGGGATGGTGTAACGGTTTATTTTTAACACAAGTATAGTGAAGTACTACAATTTGATACAGGAAGGTTAGTAAACTGCTCTGAATTAGAAAATAAAACATCAATACAATTGTGTAAATAAATAAAGTCACCTGATTTATACAGGGAAATAAAACACTGACCTCAATTCACACTTTGTCAAAAGCTATAGCTTGCATTATGTTTATAAAAATCAAATAAACTGTTTTATTTTTTAAACTTCTTCACAGTTAATGAAATTTTTTTAACAATTAATTAATATACTAGAAATAATTGTCAATAAATAATGAATCTAAAATACTACACGAAAAATGTTTTGCAGCAACATTAGAAAAGTGTAAATGCATTCTTCATATTTTATGAAAATTGATTGAGGATTAGAAATATTATGTAATGAATAACCAAAAACCAGACTAAAATAAGTCAAAATCTTAATTTTTAACTTTTTTTAAATATCTTTTGAACTGACAAAATAAACTTTAATAATTAATCCACGGAAATGTTTGACAAATGCAAATACACATGCACAAAAAGGAGACCATGTTAGGTGTATATATCTATAGATATTAATTTAAACAATCTAATTATAAAATTATGATTTCATTTAAATCAATTAACTTTGGTTTATATTTAAGTAATTGATAAATAAAATGGAATACAAATAACACATATACCAAATAATGTTTGAAATGCCGCCAAAAATATTTGAAATCAATCTAATTTGACATTGTTCATTTACTTTGAAATCGGACATTGTAAAATATAATTATATAGTTATGTTACATCTTGACCAATGTACTTGCTTGCTACTATAGATTTAAATACAAACCATTTTAATTTTAGATATATTTGATATTTAAATTATAGTTAACTTTAATCATTAAAACATAATAGTGGTTAGAGTAGTAATAATAGCTACAAATAAAAGCTCAAATGACACAAGTTATTAACTAATATAAATAAAAAATTTGAATTATTTTACTCTGTCATTCTATTGACATTTTGCATAAGATTCCTTGACTTAGAGCACAATTTGTTATACCCATTTTCTATTTGAAGTATTTAATTTTTATGATAATTTACTTATCACGTAATATCTGAAAATTAAATTAGGAAAAAAAGTTATCGCCTACAAAAATTAAATCTCAAGAGCGAATTATTTATATAGCGACACAAGTTCATAAAGCATAAATTTTCAAAGGCTTTTCTTATTTCACAATCGGTGTGAACTCAACAAGATATAATTAATATAATAATAAATATATATACTGAATAAAAACACACAACACAATATTAAAACTTGTAAACATTGAATATGACATAATTTAAACTCTGTCTTCAATAAGATATAAGAATTACACAATTACTAAATTGATATAAACATTACCATAACAGCCTAAAAAATATTAATCTTTTTATAATCAAATGAAATCAAATTTGTCATATTATAGTAGTTCCTATGACGTGAAGCGACTGAAAAGCACTTTTAGTACACTTGTGTGCAAATTCAAAAATATAGCTTTCAAAAAGTTGATTGATTCGCATAGTTTAAATATGATATCTCTCCCTTGTTGTGATTCACTTTTATTTTCCACAAACAGATCCGTCGCTTGCAGGCCTTAGCTGTGTCAAACATGCACTTTTTAACAGTCAATTTTCAAGTCTCTTCGACGTCACCTAACCATCTATTTGGAGGTTGTTTGGTTGTGCAGGATCCCTCAGACTTTTCTTTAATGTCTATCTCTTAGAATTATCTTTCTAACTTCTCCAAATAAGAGCCAGCAACAATGTTTCCATTTAGAGCTCCTAATATAAACAAAATTTGAATTAACAGAATGTGTAGACTAAACAACAATTTCAAAAAATCTCATTTTTAACATTGTATGCCTTATCTTTTAATATTATGCTTTATCTGTTTATGCTAAATTTTAGATTACAATGTTGATTAAGTCAATATTTCAGATTGCAGTGTTAATTCCATTAGACATTTTTGACATTTGTATACTCTCCTAACTATTAAATTGACAACAAAAATTATTAAATGAATAAAAATAGTAAAAAATTTTTAAAAGCTTTCAACTGTTTTCACATCATATTAATAAATAAATAGACAATGAAAAATGCTATAAATGACAGTTAATTAAGGTTATATTAACTAAAAGCTTAATTATGTTAAATTTTTCATATGATTATGATAAATTTTACCATGACACAAATAGGATGCATAGATTTTTCAGCTCATATGACTTGATTAAAATTGGTAAAGCATTATACTTATTATTTCTTTTTAATAATAATATTTATATCAATAGGGTACTACATTTACTCCAATTTTTAATTAACTTTTATGCATTTTAAAAACTCAGAAACTAGCTGTTAGAGATGTAAATAACTTAGACAAAGACCCAGAATGCCAAAAAAATAGATTTCATATATTCAATTCTTACAATATTAAAATGAAATATGTATGCATATTAATAAGATTACGAATATTCAGGGAACTGTTCAATCATACATTTTTTTAAAAAAATCCATTGTCTACAGTAACATATGCAACACATACAAAAAGTTAGACTCAATATTTAATCTTATTATTAAGATCTTGAAACATAATACCATAGAAATTTGATACTATTTTAATAAGATTAAATTAAACCTTACTTTGGTTCAAAATAAGTATATACAGTTACAGTTAAATATGATCTAGAATTTCAAACAATGTATGATGTTAATTTACAGATCAGCTATTGTAATACACAGACTGTAAATAAATAAAAGATTAAAATAAATTATTTATAATTAAGAATAAACAATTATCCAAATTATATAGTCTAATTTATGCAGTAAAAAAATTTTTCAGAATAACTATTAAGTATGAGAAATACAATTGCAATTACTACTTATTTTTCAACTAGTATACCAATCAATTATATATATACTCAATATTTCAACTGGCTAATTGAAACTTAGATCAACACGACAATAGTAAGAAAAAATGATGGTCCACCAAAATTTTATTATTTTTGTAATTTAAAAGAGATTTCTAATAAAGGGAAGTTAATGTCTAACATAGGTATCATAGGCTCATACTACCCACTTCTTGTTGACAACACAAAGGAATTCACAAACGCCCACATCATGAAAGCACATTACCAACTAACTTTTTAGAGTGATTCAATGCAAAAATTTAAGTATGGATGATCTGAAGTAACTTTTGACCATTTTAGTTTCAGTAAAATAATTTTTAAACAGTTCAGCTTATAACCTCGTCAAAAGGTTAACACTTAAATTCATTATCATGCAAAGCATATTTAAGTCTTTAAACAAATAAAATTTGAACGTAAAGCTAAAAATTGAACTATTCAGTGGCTGAACTCAGAAGTAACAATATTGAAACATTTAAATTTGCATATACTTTTTATATTCATTAAAATCTAAGAAGCATTCAGTTCTATTTTATAATTAATTTGTAACTACAATATGAAAACTTACAAAAAGGTTTCACTAATTCAATTTATTAATAAACTGAATATCTTTATATACACCGTATCACTTTTATGCACCGTATCACTTTTAAGATAAGAATATAACGAATTCGGGACTGCAAACTACTATGTTTTTTGCAAAATGTTTTATTGATATAGATAACTAAAACTTTCAGAATTCTGGGAGTTTTGCAAACATCTTAAAAACATCACCGCCACTTTCGGGTCGGCCCATCTCCTGGAGAAATTAAAACAAAAACATGAAAGAACAGGACCAATTTAAAGAGTATAACTTGTAGCCATCCCAGGCAAATCTCTACTAGTTTTTCTTTTTTAAATAATAAATAAATTTTGTAAGCTTAAAATCTTTTAGGCATCTTGACAGTTGTAGTTGGTGCAATGGATCCTGACACTGAAATATCCCTAAATGTAGATTTATAAAAGATAAAATAACTATCGAATTTTTAAAAAAAAAATTCTATAATAGTTTGCATGTTGAATGTGTCAAGAACTAGAAAAACATACCTCTATTGAAATAAAAATGAAATATGCTGTTTTCCAAATCATTTCTGAAAAAAAAAATTTATTTAGAAATTATACAACTACAAAATATATGTACGCTATTAACTAGGTAGTAATATCAAACTTTTAAGTATCAACTGCTTTGTTTTTAAAATGATATTTTAGTTTTACTGAAACTTCAGGGTACCAACAGTTAATAAAATATCATTAAAACTAAATGCTTTAAAATTTTTAAAATAAAACCGGACCAGATGTAAACAAGTGTGATTGGCTGTGAAGTTCAGACAGAGAAACGGAAAGAACTAGAAAAACTGTGCTATATAGCTCAGGTACCGTGATATGGATTTAACGAACTAATTCATCGATTCGCGGTAGCTTGATATAGAATTTACGAACTACTAAAAGTCGATTCTCGTCTTTTGCGTGGTTCCCATTCGTTTCTGATTTAATCGCTCTTTTTCGCTTTTATAGATTCAATTGAATTGAATTAACTATATAGCTATAAAACAAATTTATTTATTTCATTCAAAAATAGTTTATTTTGTTTTAGGATTTAAATTTATTAATTACAAATTTCTAAAACGGACTGAAATTTATAAATTTATGAAGGAGAGGTTTATGTTTGAAGGAAAAAATTTGAGATTTTATATCAATTTTTAATTTATGTAAACATATTTCTTTTGCTACGAAGTTGTTTGAAACCTAAACTAATTAATTTATTTCGCGAATTGATAAATTAGTTTCGGTTGGGAGTAACATTGTTCTAGAATAAATTCAAATATAATAAATAAATAAAAACAATTTATAATAAAATTTAAAGTGATACAATTAAATAATATGTCATCATGACTTTGAATAAAATAAATTTTGTAAATCAAAAAATAAATAAGTAAATAAATAATAAACGTATAAAAACACAATCTATTAGTAAATTACTTTTATTTGAAAATTACTTACATTTAAATGATTTTAAGCAGAATTTAAAATAATTGAAATGTGTAAAAATCTTACTCAAAAACTTCCTTTTCTTCAAAATTATAAAATGATTTTAATATTTTTAAATATGTATTTTTTTAATTAATGTACATAGAAAATGTACGCTATAACCGCCTTTGATATATACGTTAAGAATTCTTAAACAAATCTAAGAAATTAATTATTTCAAAGAAGTATATAATTTAAATAAATAAATAAAATAAACGAAGTTTGAAAATGTCAAAATCGTTAGATTTTCAGAACAATATGTACTTACTAAGAATGAAGCTATATTTTAAAACTACTTTAAAACTCCCAGTATGTTTGAAAACTGGTATCAAAATTTCCAGTGCGATTTTATATCTAGTATCAAAATTTCCAGTATGATCCATACTGGTTAAATTTCTGATATAGTGCCATACTGGTTTTACACTTTCCAGTATGGCACTATACTGGTTTTAAAATTTTCCGTATGGTGTTATACTGGTTTTAAAATTTCCAGTATGGTGCTATACTGGTTCTGAAATTTCCAGTATGGTGCCATACTGGTTTTAAAATTTCCAGTATGGTATTATACCAGGTTTTAAATTTCCAGTATGGTCATACTGGTTCTGGTATCATTTTTACTGGTTTTTGATACTGGTTTTACGATTTTTTTCCAATAGGGATACCAGGTTGTTTTTCTTACACTTGTAACAAAAAAAGTATAAAAAAATCAACCTTATTTCAACTAACGAGAGTGAGGTATTTTCGAGGTATAAAAAAATATACCTTATTTCAACTAAAGAGAGTGAGGTATTTATTGAGGTGTATGAAGTCATTTTATTTATACCTAAGCTTGTTTAAAGGTTGTTGTACAATTCATATTAACTAGCTCAATTCCCAGAGTTCCGTGCGAGCCGGCAAATGGCGTATGTGTTGACAATCGAAAGTGTATTCGAAATTCGGTAAGTGTGCTTGACATTTATTAATTTAGTTTTATCACTTTTAATCAAATATGCTTCAATTTTCAAACTTAAATTTTATTACTTTTGTTTTAAAGATGCCTCCTGATCTTATATAATTTAAGTTGGAGGATATTCTTAGAAGCTATAAGTGTAGGCTTAGCAATAAGAGAGAACAATCGAAATATTTCTCGTCGCTGATAATGGTAACGTTACTGGTGAATCGTTACAGTAGGTTATGCACAGTATATTTTATTGTTTGTAATTTATTCAAATATAAGTATTCTTTTATTTTGCTTAAATGTATATGTTTCAACGTTGCAGTATGCAAGCTGATTAGTTGAGTAAAATGTTCATAACTTCTCATATAAATAAATCATTGAAAATTGAAAGATCTTTAAAATAACAATTTTGCTTTGAAATTCAACTATAGCTTTATGCTTATCGTTTGCTTGGATATCTGTTGCAAAGATTATATTGTTGTTTATGAGTCAAAATATGTATAATAACACTGCATTTTAAATCTGATTTTTTTTAAAAATCTGATTAACGTGCAATTTCTTTTTCTTACATATATGTATATATATATATATATATATATATATATATATTTACAGAGCTTATCCACTGTTCCCTGATATTGCTGAGATGACCTAGCCTGTAAATAGCACATCTGCAGCAGCGATGAAGAAGTGACTAGCAAGTTACTTCTCAGCCTTCCCCTAGGAAATAGTTCTGAATCTATACTATAAAGAAAAATTAATCTCTCCTAATAAACTACAGCATTTATTCAATTGTTGATAACAATAGTTTGTTAGATATTTGATAGTTGAAAACTAGTAACTGTACTAGCTCACTTTTTTATGTTTGATCACACTGCTATTTTCAGTACGTGTTATTTTTTCTCAATGTACCCACGTTAATTATTTACTAAGCATATTGTTATTACTTATTAAAATATTGAATAGAATTAAATTTAACCCGATTTCAAGTTTATATGAAAATTTTTTTAAGGTTATGAGCATTTTTATGCTGCTGTTTATAGTTCACTACTTCAAAAATTAGCGACTTTCGGAAATCTTAAATGTTTTAGAAATAAGACAGTATAGTTTCTCATGCAATTTTAATGCTGAATTGAATAAAATCAATTGCAAATAAAGACATTTATTGTTAAAAGTAATATGCAATTTTTTGAATTTCATCTTATGGGATGTGTTTTTATATTTAAACAAATATTTGTAACAACTAGCTATTAGTTTTATTCAGCTTGGTATAATAAATTATATAGGAGATATTGTACTCAACTTATTTTAAAAGTATTATTTCAAATCATTCTCTCTTAGACATTTTTCTCACATAAAATTTCTCACAACTTTAAAATAAATGCTCCTTATCAACTTGTAATTTGCTCTATCCGATTGAGTGTAAAAAAAGAATAAAACTTGGTACATAACTTTAAAATTTAATTTATTAGCCGATTGTTGATTCTTGATTGCTTTTATTAAAAAATATTAAAATAACTATTTTTTAAGAAACTCTTATGTGATTGACAATAACGGAAGTCCTTTTCAGAATCAGCGTCTAAAATTTATAAACATGCTATTAGTTTCATAAAGTCTGACAAAAAGTTTAAAAATATATAGACTAGGTTTATTGAGTTTAAAGATTTGTAAGAAAAAAAAGAAAGAAAATATAACTATCAAACTTACAAGTACCATAATGATGCTAAATGTATAGAAAAATACAAAGTGTTAAAATTGCTTATTAAGATTGGAATTATATCTTTGAATTTCTGTAAATGTTGTTAATGGTAGTACTGATTTCAGTGTACTTTATTTTGTGGTTGTGGTACCTGTCATGCGTTTTAGCTATGAGGATTGAATAGAAATGGCAGAAGAGTACTACTATTTATATGAAAAAGAAAATTAACTTAATCCAGTTAATTTAAATCATAAAAAAAATAATTTCTAATATTTTAATAGTTTAAAACCTGCCACTAGTATTGTAAATATGACTTACTTACTAATTCATTTTTTTTTTCTTTTAGGTTCCAATAATTATAAGTTTCAACAGGTAGACGGAAACAGTATTTAAAATAATTTTGTTGATTTGTAAAAAAATTAAATTTTAGTTTTAAATAAAAGTATTTGAATTTCAGCTGACTCATTATTTAAATTTGTAGTTTTATAGCTTAAGAAATTCAAGTACATTACACAACTATTTTCTAAAAATATGAGTTTCCATAAATAGTTTTTACTAATTGTAGAATTTGGATAAGTGTTATTTTAAGATGATTTAATTCAATCTATTAAAATTACAGAAGAATTATGCATTTGAAACCTTCTTTTATAACTTAACAAAAGAAGCAATTACTGCCGAAGGTTTAATATTAAAAACTTCAGATTGATAAATGAAGATCTCTGCTAGTGAAAAAATGTAATGACATACATTATTCTTCATATAATATAGATAATATTTTTATATATATATATTATATTTTTTATATAGTGAGGTTAAAAATTAATCAACTAGGTGAACACCTCACATTCGTAAGTACTGAAAAAACAGCTTGAGCTACATAAGCCTGAAGTGTAAAATGTCGCATGTTTGGTTGATAAATTAGTACTTCTAAAAATACAAAAATATTTACTTCAGGTTACGAAATAATAACTTAAGGTAGAACATGGAACACATGACGTTAATAACAAAATAGCCTTTCCAAGTGTTGAAAATATACTTCAGGTTGATTTATAACAACCAGAAGTGTAAAACGACGCACCACAGGTTGATAAATATATACCTCTACAAACAAACCATTATATACTGTGGTTGAAAAATAATTACCTGAGGTAGAACAAAATACACCCAAGGTTGATTTATAACTACCAGAAGTGTAAAACGACACACCATTGGTTGATAAATATATACCTCTACAAGCATAAAATTATATACCTGAGGTTGAAAAATAATCACCTTAAGTAGAACAAAATACACCTGAAGTTGATTTATAACAACCAGAAGTGTAAAACGACGCACCACAGGTTGATAAATATATACCTTTACAAGCATAAAATTATATACCTGAGGTTGAAAAATAATTACCTGAGGTAGAAAAAAATACACCTGAGGTTGATTTATAACAACCAGAATTGTAAAACGACACACCACTGGTTGATAAATATATACCTCTACAAACATAAAATTATATACCTGAGGTTGAAAAATAATTACCTGAGGTAGAACAAAATACACCTGAGGTTGATTTATAATAACCTGAAGTGTAAAATGACACACCTTAGGTTGTTGAAAATATACTTCCACAAGTGTAAAAAAATATACTTCAGGCTGATAAGTAATAACCTAAGGTTGAAAATAAAACACTTTAAAGTAGTAAATATCTACCTCTCCACAGATGTAAAATTAAACACCTCAGGTTGAAACATATATACCTATGGAGGTATATTAATGTATATTTGAGGTTGATTTTGAGGTATTCATTTGCACCCTTTTCAACCTTAACGACGTATTTAAATAACAACCTCCTTTATACCTTTCAAATATACCTCGTTTATACCTCATTTATACCTCGAATTTTTCATAAGGGTTATATCTTTATTGCACATTCCAAGAGCATCCGCCGTAGTTTTTGGAACACTACCTCCATCTTCACTAATCCTTTTTAATCTTTTATACCAGAGTTTTAGTTCAAACTTAAGGCTTTCTTTACAGGTATCCAAATCTTGAGCGTAAAATTCCACTAGTGCTTCAAATGCCTTTATGCTTGAATGTTGGCGAATAAAAGGATCGGCAGGAAGAAGGCACTGAAATCCTTTCAAACTATCACAATGCGATACAAATCTTAAGTCTAATTGTGTAATAAAATTTTCTCTAAATGGAAGGGCCGGGATAGCCTGGTCGGTAGGGCGCTGGGCCCATGTCTAAGAGGTCGTGGGTTCGATCCTCGCCGGCCGAAGACTCCCCGTGTAGTAAATGGTGACTGATGCACGTTAAATCTGTCGAGTCTCAAAGTCCTCCATGTTCCCATAACAAATCAATACCTCTGGGGGTACTGATCCAGGAGTTTCCTTGTCTTCTGGATTGGTTCAAAATTACAAGGCTACGGAGTTGAATATTAGTAGTCGTAAACCCATGAAATTGGGTCGGCTGTTCAACGACGGTTATAAAATAAAATAAAATACTTCTGAAATGAGCCGCGATGGCTCAGGGGATAGAGCGTTCGCCTTCCAATGAGGCGAACCGGGTTCGAATCCCAGTCGATACGAATTCCGCATCCGGCTTGCACTTACCACAGTGCTGACGTGAAATATCCTCAGTGGTAGACGGATCATGGGTTAGAGTCCCCTTGCCATCAGGCTAACCGTGGGAGGTTCTCGTGGTCTTCCTGTCCATGTAACGCAAATGCGGGTTAGCTCCATCAAAAAGTCCTCCACGAAGGCAAATTTCTCCCAATACTCGATCCACGAGTTCCCTTGTCTTCTGGATTGGGTTCAAAATTACTAGGCTACGGAGTTGAACATTAGTAGCCGTAAACCCATTAAGTTGGGTCGGCTGTTCAACGACGGTTATAAAATAATATAAAATAAAATACTTCTGAAATAGGCCGGGATAGCCTGGTCGGTAGGGCACTGGGCCCATGTCCTAGAGGTCGTGGGTTCGATCCTCGCCGGCCGAAGACTCCCCGTGTAGTAAATGGTGACTGATGCACGTTAAATCTGTCGAGTCTCAAAGTCTTCCATGTTCCCATAACAAATCAATACCTCTGGGGGTACTGATCCAGGAGTTTCCTTGTCTTCTGGATTGGTTCAAAATTACAACGGAGTTGAACATTAGTAGTCGTAAACCCATGAAATTGGGTCGGCTGTTCAACGACTGTCATAAAATACTTCTGAAATATGTTTCGGGTGTCAGTGAGGAAAATTAGCACGATTTTTCTGTCTTCCCGTTATTCTAGGGATTTGTATGGAAGATCCAACGCTTGTTTGCATAAGAGAAGAAGAGCTGAATATTTCAGTGGCATTTTCACGCATTAATTTTAGTTCTTTAATAACATCTTCTGCAAGACTCACTGCCTTTATCAAATCTAAGCTTGTTTTTTGTATGTATCTGCAAAGATACATCTGTTATGGTGAAAACTTTGTAAATCTGTTATGGTGAAAACTTTTTAAATGCACAAAAGAGACATTACGAACTGGAAATTAGATACTGTGCACAGTAAAGAATTAGCTTGAGTAACTGATTCCTTATCCTTCCAGTCTGATATTTTTTGAAGGCTCGGAAAGTTCCACCACAGTGGTTACTAAATCGTATTTTTCCATTCAACGCGTTGCATATAGCTGTTTAATTTTCTTTCATTTCGAATCCCTATGTCCTCTGAGAGCGAAACCTTGATTTCCACAAAATAGAATGGTTTCAATGATTGAAGTGATGTTTTTTCTATTTGCTAACTTTCTCCTGCTTGCTGCTCTGTCAACTTGTTCATCCACATGGTTCATCTCTCCAAGTAAAATATCCTTTAATGTCTCAGCAGTTTCGATCGATTTTTTGTGATAAAGATATTTCTCGTGTTCAGAAAATCACTCTACTGCTTTTTTCCAGCTGTCAAATTTTTATTGCACAGTTGACCTAAAGGTTGCTTGCCAGAACCGGCACCACTTGCGGCGAAAAGTACATAAAATTTGCAAAAAGCACCACCTTTAACCTCTGAATATACAAGCCATTTCCAGCGATAAAGCCATTTGAAATGAAATTTCAATTTTCGTTTTCCTTTTTCAGGAAAAACAAATGCTGGATTGGATTCTCAAACATTTTTTCTTATATCCAGTTTATCCTCGTGTGTACTACCCTCATGAAAAAATCGATGTATAAATGAGGTATAAACGAGATAAATTTCAAAGGTATAAAGGAGGTTGTTATTTAAATACGTCGTTAGGGTTGAAAAGGGTGCAAATGAATACCTCAAAATCAACCTTAAATATACCTCCAGAGGTATATATGTTTCAACCTGAGGTGATTAATTTTACATCTGTGGAGAGGTAGATATTTACTACTTTAAAGTGTTTCATTTTCAACCTTAGCTTATTACTTAACAGCCTGAAGTATATTTTTTTACACTTGTGGAAGTATTTTTTCAACAACCTAAGGTGTGTCATTTTACACTTCAGGTTATTATAAATCAACTTCAGGTGTATTTTGTTCTACCTCAGGTAATTATTTTTCAACCTCAGGTATATAATTTTATGCTTGTAGAGGTATATATTTATCAACCTGTGGTGCGTCGTTTTACACTTCTGGTTGTTATAAATCAACCTCGGGTGTATTTTTTTCTACTTCAGGTGATTATTTTTCAACCTCAGGTATATAATTTTTAAGCTTGTAGAGGTATATATTCATCAACCAATGGTGTGTCGTTTTACACTTCTGGTTGTTATAAATCAACCTTGGGTGTATTTTGTTCTACCCCAGGTAATTATTTTTCAACCTCAGGTATATAATTTTATGTTTGTTGAGGTATATATTTATCAACCTGTGGTGCGTCGTTTTACACTTCTGGTTGTTATAAATCAACCTGAAGTGTATTTTCAACACTTGGAAAGGTAATTTTTTTATTAACGTCATGTGTTCCATGTTCTACCTTAAGTTATTATTTCGTTAACCTGAAGTATATATTTTTGTATTTTTAGAAGTACTAATTTATCAACCAAACATGCGACATTTTACACTTCAGGCTTATGTAGCTCAAGCTGTTTTTTCAGTACTTACGAATGTGAGGTGTTCACCTAATTGATTAATTTTTAACCTCACTATATAAAAAATATAATATATGTATAAAGATATTATCTATATTATATAAAGAATAATGTATGTCATTACATTTTTTCACTAGCAGAGATCTTCATTTATCAATCTGAAGTTTTTAATATGAAACCTTCGGCAGTGATTGCTTCTTTTGTTAAGTTATAAAAGAAAGTTTTAAATGCATAATTCTTCTGTAATTTTAATAGATTGAATTAAATCATCTTAAAATAACACTTATCCAAATTCTATGATTAGTAAAAACTATTTATGAGAACTCATATTTTTAAAAATAGTTGTCTAATGTGCTTGAATTTCTTAAGCTATAAAACTACAAATTTAAATAATTAGTCAGCTGAAATTCGAATACTTTTATTTAAAACTAAATTTTTTTTTTTTTTACAAATCAACAAAATTATTTTAAATACTGTTTCCGTCTACCTGTTGAAACTTGTAATTATTGGAACCTAAAAGAAAAAAAAATGAATTAGTAAGTAAGTCATATTTACAATAATAGTGGCAGGTTTTAAACTATTAAAATATCAGAATTTTTTTTTTTTAATGATTTAAAATAACTGGATGAAGTTAATTTTCTTTTTCAGATAAATAGCAGTACTCTTCTGCCATTTCTACTCAATCCTCATAGCTAAAAAGCATGAGGGGTACCACAGCCACAAAATAAAGTACACTGAAATCAGTACTACCACTAACAACATTTACAGAAATTCAAAGATATAATTCCAATCTTAATATACAATTTTAACACTTTGTATTTTTCTATACATTTGGTATCATTATGGTACTTGTAAGTTTGATAATTATATTTTCTTTCTTTTTTTTCTTACAAATCCTTAAATTCAATAAACCTAGTCTATATATTTTTAAACTTTTTGTCAGACTTTATGAAACTAATAGCTTTTTTATAAATTTTAGACGCTGATTCTGAAAAGGACTTCCGTTACTGTCAATCACATAAGAGTTTCTTAAAAAATAGTTATTTTAATATTTTTTAATAAATGTAATCAAGAATCAACAATCGTCTAATAAATTAAATTTTAAAGTTATGTACCAAGTTTTATTCTTTTTTTACACTCAATCGGATAGAGCAAATTACAAGTTGATAAGGAGCATTTATTTTAAAGTTGTGAGAAATTTTATGTGAGAAAAATGTCTAAGAGAGAATGATTTGAAATAATACTTTTAAAATAAGTTGAGTACAATATCTCCTATATAATTTATAATACCAAGCAGAATAAAACTAATAGCTAGTTGTTACAAATATTTGTTTAAATATAAAAACACATCCCATAAGATGAAATTCAAAAAATTGCATATTACTTTTAACAATAAATGTCTTTATTTGCAATTGATTTTATTCAATTCAGCATTAAAATTGCATGAGAAACTATACTGTCTTATTTCTAAAACATTTAAGATTTACGAAAGTCGCTAATTTTTGAAGTAGTGAACTATAAACAGCAGCATAAAAATGCTCATAACCTTGAAACAAATTGTCATATAAACTTGAAATCGGATTAAATTTAATTCTATTCAATATTTTAATAAGTAATAACAATCTGCTTAGTAAATAATTAACGTGGGTAAATTGAGAAAAAATAACACGTACTGAAAATAGCAGTGTGATCAAACATAAAAAAGTGAGCTAGTACAGTTACTAGTTTTCAATTATCAAATATCTAACAAACTATTGTTATCAACAATTGAATAAATGCTGTAGTTTATTAGGAGAGATTACTTTTTCTTTATGTTATAAATTCAGAACTATTTCCTAGGGGAAGGCTGAGCAGTAACTTGCTAGTCATTTCTTCATCGCTGCTGCACATGTGCTATTTACAGCCTAGGTCATCTCAGCAATATCAGGGAGCAGTGGATAAGCTCTGTAAATATATATATATACATATATGTAAGAAAAAGAAATTGCACGTTAATCAGATTTTTAAAAAAAATATCAGATTTAAAATGCAGTGTTATTATATATATTTTGACTCATAAACAACAATATAAACTTTGCAACAGATATCCAAGCAAACGATAAGCATACAGCTATGATAGAATTTCAAAGCAAAATTGCTATTTTAAAGATCTTTCAATTTTCAATGATTTATTTATAAGAGAAATTATGAACATTTTACTCAATTAATCAGCTTGCATACTGCAACGTTGAAACATATACATTTAAGCAAAATAAAAGAATAGTTATATTTGAATAAATTACAAACAATAAAAAATACTGTACATAACCTGCTGTAACGATTCCCCAGTAACGTTACCCTAAACAGCGACGAGAAATATTTCGATTGTTCTCTCTTATTGCTAAGCCTACACTAATAGCTTCTAAGAATATCCTCCAACTTAAATTATTTAAGATCAGGAGGCATCTTTAAGTCAAAAATAATAAAATTTAAGTTTGAAAATTGAAGCATATTTGATTAAAAGTGATAAAACTAAATTAATAAATGTCAAGCACACTTACCGAATTTCGAATAAACTTTCGATTGTCAACACACACGCCATTTGCCGGCTCGCATGGAACTCTGGGAATTGAGCTAGTTAATATGAAGTGTACTTTAAACAACTTTAAAATAAGCTTATGTATAACTAAAATGACTTCATACACCTCAATAAATACCTCACTCTCTTTAGTTGAAATAAGGTATATTTTTTATACCTCGAAAATACCTCACTCTCGTTAGTTGAAATAAGGTTGATTTTTTTATACCTCCTAAATACCTCTTTTGTTCAAGTGTAAGAAAAACAACCTGGTATACCTTGGAAACTACCTCATCAGTCTGGTTGATATGAAGTGATTTTAAAATAACCTCAAAATAAGCTTAGGTATAAATAAAATGACTTCATATACCTCAATAAATACCTCACTCTCTTTAGTTGAAATAAGGTATATTTTTTTATACCTCGTAAATACCTCATTCTCGTTAGTTGAAATAAGGTTAATTTTTTATACCTCATAAATACCTCTTTTGATACAAGTGTGAGAAAAACAACCTCGTATACCTTAAAAATCACCTCATCAGTCTGGTTGATTTGAAATGGATTTAAAACAACCTCAAAATAAGCTTAGGTGTAAATAAAATGACTCCATATACCTCAATAAATACCTCACTTTCTTTAGTTGAAACAAGGTGAAAAATTTTATACCTCAAAAATACCTCTGTTGTTACAAGTGTAAGAAAATCAACTTGGTATACCTCAAAAATCACGTTATCAGTCTGGTTGATTTGAAGTGAATTTTAAACAACTTTAAAACAAGCTGAAGTGTATATAAAACAACCTCGTACACCTTAATTACAACCTTTACGAGGTATAATTTTTATTGCTGGTTTCTGTGCAACCTTAAATTTACCTCAAATCAACCTTAATAGCTCAAAAATACCTCAAATCAACCTTTAATATGCCTTAAATTTTCGTAAGGGTATCCTCTGAAAAAAGTCATATGGGTGGGAAGTAACACTTTGAGGGCCACTTTCATATTCATTAGATTTTGCTATGCTAGAAACGTTTTCTTCAGCGAAAGTATCACATATCTGTTCAATAGAAAAAATTACATTTGTACTAGTTGCTGTTACCTCACTAATTTTAGGTCGTGATTTTTTCTCAAAATAATTAATGATTGTTACATTCTTGCGTTTTGACATCCTGAAGATCCAAGAACAGCAAATATATATATATATATACATTGGTACAGAAATATCTGCTATGCTACGATCTCAATGTTTCGAGCTGGAATGAATAACTTCAACGAGTACAGTATCCCCAATGGTATTGTTACTGATTTCTTCACTAGTCGAAATAGTGACGACGACGGGTTCGGCTATTGAATGGACTTTTTGTTAAGAAAAAACAAAACAGATTTAGCGAAGAGCTCCGAAAGACATGCGGCAGTGATAACTCTTAGTCTGACAAACTAACTACACTGTACTCTGTTTCCCCTTTTATATAATTTTTCACCGCATCTCCAAAATTCTCGAATTGTCTCAAAGACGACAAAACGCCTAGAATTACAGAATCATTGCGCAACGATCTCGCGAATGCCAGACAGTCTCGAAAACCATCGCGACTGGCAGGGCCGAAAGGAACCAGCGATCGGGGCTCGCCCGTGACAGTATCACGTGAATTTGGTTTCAAAAGTACAACCCTATTATATTAAATGTTGTTTCTGTATTCTGAGAAATACCGTGAGAAAAAAAGTAGACATAAGGCAAATAAAAATATATAGTCTTAAAAAATAATAACCCGCATAATTTCTGCTAAAATTTTTATTTTTGCCATTTTGTCTGAGCTAAAGGGGGGGGGGGGTGTTCAAACCCCTAAACCCCTCCCTTGCGTACGCCCCTGATGTGCACCACTATAATGTGAGCCATTTTCATTAATTTCTATGCGTAACTTTTTGAGTGATTTTTCCTTACCCCACTAACGGTTCTGCACATGAACCTGCAGTCTTCTCTGCAAAGCAAAACCGGTTTCCCCATGTTAATAGATAAGGGAACTGTGTATGGGAGAGAAGCAATCTCTCAATTTTGCCCATTTTCTTAACCGCCAGTGGGTGTCCTCCCTTTTCTGTAGTGGAGGGTAAAAAATGGCATTACATATATATATATATATATATATATATATATATCCAAAATGAAGATAAAACGCAGGTAAATTACAGACAAATGAAAAAAAGGGGGGCAGGAAATAATAATAATAACAAACAACTGGGGAAAGAAAAAGAATTAATTAAAAATAAAAAATAAAAATAAAAAAGAGGATGAAGTTTTTTTAAAATTTTTTTTTATTAAAAAACCGGAAAATAAAAGATATAATCTTTTCATCAGCCCATACGATTACATCCGAAAAAGAGTGCTTTCTATACAGTATCAATATAGCCAAAGCAAAATATATCAATACAATAGTGTGAGGAGCACTCAAAAAATTTTTTACAAAAATTACGACAAATAAAATAAAACACAATAAGTAAAAATAACACGTAAAAACAGAAAATAAAATATAAAGGAAGAGCAGAATAAAACAAAATCTATAAAGCGAGCAGTGAAATATAATGGACTTACATGAACGGGAAATTTTTAAAAAATGATTTAAAATGTTACGTAAAAAGATTGCCAGATTGCAAAATATGAAAACTATGAAAACAAAAGAGCAATTACGGAATTTTTTTTTTTTTTTTTTTTAATTTATATAATTTTTCCATGTGCAAATCCATTTCGGGCAAATCCGTGGCTAAAATTATTTACTAAAAAGATTTCTTTGTCCATTTATATAATTTTTCCATGTGCAAATCCATTTCGGGCAAATCCGGGGCTAAAATTATGTGCAAAACAGGCAATTCATGCTTCTTTCTCTTTTCTATTTTATATTTTTTCTTAAATAAATATTTATTTTCTGAAATTATTTATAGTCAACTTTTTTAAATTATCCAGTATAATATTACCTTCGCACATCCGTTTTCTGGCCCATCCCTGGTAACTAACAAATCAAACGCACTTCAGTAATGCAGCAAGAACGCACTTTAAACTCCTCTAGTTACACTCAATTTGCGCTTTTATTTTCATAGTTTTCAGATTTTGCAATCTGGCAATCTTTTTACGTAAACATTTTAAATCATTCTTGAAAAATTTCCCGTTCATGTAAGTCCATTATATTTCACTGCTCGCTTTATAGATTTTGTTTTATTCTGCTCTTCCTTTATATTTTATTTTCTTTTTTATTTTTATTTTATTTTTTATATATAATGCGGCTTTTGTTGGGGGCCACTGACAAATACGTATAAACTCAAATGTTGAAGGGTTATGTAATAAGTACCAAATATACTTATATAGGTATAAAATATATTGATATATTTAGTGATTATTAAAACTGCAACAATCAGTTTTAATACCTATACTTAGAAACATTGACCTGAGAAAACCACTTAATGGTGGTAAATTTTAAGTATTATGAATCGGTCGCGAGCAATATCATCATGCCAAGAGATGCTAAATATATTTTATCTCTATTCCATTGGTATGAATTACAAACAAAGAGCTCTTCTTACTTTAATAACGTAAGTACACCGAAGATTACAACATATAACATTAAATAAAATGAAAAAATTATTTTAGCTATACTTAGTGGAAGAACCAGGTAAGTGCCATTTTCAGAAAGAAAAAAGAACACACGCATTCGAATTATCTTATTACCAATTTATTAGAAAGTGAGACTAATAATTCTTTGCTTTATTTTATTTACCACTGCCTAATCTATGTGAATCCTTCTAATCTATAGAAATGAATGTCTCTGTGTGTGTGTCCTTTATAGACTCTTAAATCATCCAAATGAAATCGACGAAACTTAGCATACAGATAGTTTGAAGCACGCGGAAGTTCACTGTCGATATTAGATCATTCTACGATGAACCGTTCGAACGGAATGGAATTTTCTGATTGGTTAAACGTTAGTCAAACGTTAGGTTAAACGTTAGTGCCTTAAATTTAACTATAGACATTTCAGTTTTATCACATATTTTAAGAATAACATCAGTGACAATATCTAGCTTATAGCTCTCTTTAATAAAAAATAGTGTAGTCCGCAGATCGAGATTCAGACGGAAAGTAAAGATTTATTAACAAAAAGCAAACAAACACATACAAATTTAAAAAGACTTCGTAGCTATCCTTCCCAGGGAATGACAACAATCTCCCCCTGCGAGAAGGATTTTACTTTTTAACTCAAATAACAATATACACATAAAAAATATTAATTCTCTTAATAAAAATTTCAAATTAAACTTATTTTCTCCAAAGAGAAAATTAACTTCTCAAAAGTTACAGCTTTAGTTAAAAATCAGAAATATTATCATTAGTATTCTTATAAACAGTTTTTAATATTTTATCTTCAATCATATCTCTCACAAAATGAAATTTAAGATTTACATGCCTGGTTTTGTTAGAAGATTTACCATTGTTCAACCGGTCAATAGCTGCTTGGCTATCAGAAAATATAGTAACAGGAGCTTTAATAAATTTGTTACCGTTCATTTCATTTAACATGTTTATTATCCAAGTAAGTTCTCGAGCTGTGTCAGCTGCAGCAAAGAATTCAGCTTCACATGTTGATAGTTGCACACATCTTTGTTTTCTACTTTTCCATGTTATAAGAGAATTACCTATTATAATTACACAACCTGAAAAAGATTTTCCTCCTTCTGCGTTGCCCCAACTTGCATCCGCACTACAGTTTAAAAAACCGAATTCTTTACTATAAAAGAAGACCTTATCTTTTGAATCGTTCAAATATTTCAAAACTCTTTTGCCAAAACATAATGCCTGTAATATAACGTATATCTTTTCCCTTCTTCACTCATATAAATTCCCAAAACTCAATTGGTCAACAAAAATGATAGCCAATTTACAACACAAACATTTATTAATAATAGTAAAAGATTAAAAAAATAATATTAACAGGACATCTTTAACAATTCACTTCCGCTCATCATCGGAGCATCCCCTCCTCTGTCTTTTTTTTACATCTACGTTGATGGCAGCGCCATCCCAACATGGAGGCATGACAATGCCTTTTTTCAGGACGTTTATTAAATTGTGATAAATACCTAGTTACAAAAGCAATATCTGGTCGGGTTCTATTTGCTAAATATAAAAGTTCACCGACGATTTCCTGATAATCAGTCTGATCTACTAAGTCATCAGTAGGATTAAAACATCTATCTTCACCTTTAGTTATGGGAGTATTTGCTTTCTTACAATTTTCCAAACCATATTTTTTCATTAAAGTTTCAATGTAATGAGTTTGAGATGAACCAATTCCGTTTTCTTTTTGTGAAATCTCAATACCTAAAAATTTTGAATCATTAGTTGTATCTTTTGAATCATTAGTTGTATCTTTTAATTCAAATGTTTGATTAAGTTTTGAAATGATATCCTTGAATAATTTCAAATTATTAGAAAAAATTGCCAAATCATCTACGTATACACAAATTGCGAAAGAATCATTGTCATTAATTTTAGTAAATACGCAATTGTCAGATGCAAGTTGAGTGAGATCAATCTTTTTAAGTTCATTTTTTAACTTTATATGCCAATTTCTACCACATTGAGGTAGACCATAAATACTTTTATTTAATTTGCACACTTTATTTTTACCATATTTATCTTAAAAACCCGGAGATATTTACATATATATAGTTTCATCAATATCACCATATAAATATGCAGTTTTAATATCACAAAATTTAACAAATAAATCCAATTTTGCTGATAAAACAATTAATAACCTAAATGATTCAATATTTACCACAGATGAATATGATTCAGAATAATCAACATTTTTAATTTGATTAAATCCAGCTGCAACTAGTCGCGCTTTGTAAATTTTATTATTTTGCTCATTATCGTCATTTTTAATTGTATACACCCATTTACTTTTTATTATTTTTTCCTTCTTAGGCCTCTCAATTAATTCGAAAACCTTATGTTTCTCCATCGAAAGAAGTTCATTTTCCATTGCGGTTTTCCACTCCGAATATTTATTACTATTTATCGCCTGGTCATAATTTTGAGGAACAGATAATCCTTTCAAGGCTAAGTTCGCTTCCGCAGATATTTTATTTTTTAATTTTTCAGAACGTCTTAATGCTGGAGTATTTTGTTGATTTCTCAACCAACCGCAAATCGAAACTGAAACCCAAAACTCGCCTCCCACTGAATCAAAGAGAGAACATTCTTTTTCTCATAAATCGTCTCAAGAAAGTACTGATTTGCCATTCCCTGGGAAGGATAGCTACGAAGTCTTTTTCTTTTTATACCGCCAGATGGCGTTCTTTTTAAATTTGTATGTGTTTGTTTGCTTTTTGTTAATAAACATTTACTTTCTGTCTGAATTTTGATCTGCGGACTACAGTTGGTAGCAGAGCGTGGTTCAGACAGAAAGTAAAGGCTTATTAACAAAAAGCAAACAAACACATACAAATTTAAAAAGAACGCTATCTGGCGGTATAAAAAGAAAACGACTTCGTAGCTATCCTTCCCAGGGAATGACAACAAATAGCTTATTGCACGAATTTAAATATGGAATTATTTTATATCCGCTATGTCAGATAAATTCAATGAGCAACATGATGTGGTAACACACTAGAGCTACGTCACCAAATTTATACTTTTAAAGTTTTCTGATACCACGCTTTTTCTTATTAACATTTCTTTTAAAACATTTTTCTAAAAAAAAATTAATTTAAAATCAACGGTAATTGAAAAGAAAAAATATGTATGTATTTAAAGGCAAAATAAATGGGAATGTTGTATTTATTTGTTTAGGTGAAACGTAAAAAATCGCCCCATTATTATTGATGCCAATAATGCTTAATTAATTTAAATAATATACAAATAAAAGAAATAATCTTTGTACTGGAAAACCGAAGTAATGGAGTTAATCTATTTATTTGTCTAAAAGAAGCGTAGGAAATCGTCATATTATCAATGACGACAATGAATGTTGGTAATTTGTTAATTGACATAAGAAACTGATCAAAAATATAGCAAAAATATAGGGGAAAAAATACTTATTCATACTGAATCGATATCTTATTACTTACACTAATGCTTTATTAATATTGATAATATGTATTAATTGAAATAAAAAATATATAAGCTATACTCCAAAAAGCAAAGTTAAAGGAAAAAAAGGTTAATAAAAAATTTGCTTAGGAAAACCGTAGAAAATCACCATTCACAGATGACGCTTAATTCATATGTATCCCTGACGGTAATATGTAATACTGGTATTATATTTATTAGTGCAGTTTTGATAAGAATTCTACAATTGGTTTTCCGTGATTTCAGAAAATATTTTTCCTGTGGTAGCAAAGATAATTTATTAATATTTTAATGAATGAGAACAAATGAACTTCGTTCTTACACTACTAAATATTTTCAGAGTAAATTAAAGGTTAGATAGAAAAATGGCCATTCTCCAAAATCCCTATCAAGTTCTAATAAGAATTCAATTTTTTTTAAAAATTTCGGCTTTAGTTGGCTGTTATTGACAAATATATTTTTCACAAAATTTAAATGTTGAAGGGTTATATAATAAGTACCAAATATGCTAATATAGATATAAAATATTTTAATGATATATTTCGTTATGATTAAAACAGAACCAATACTAAGCCGTTTAAATACCGACACTTTAGAACGGCCCGTCGAAAAGGATATGTACCGGAGAAAATTATTTGATAATTTTAAATTTTGACTATTATTGTTTAGCTTCGAGTAATAGCATCATGCCAAGTGATTCTAAATACATTTTCTCTTTATTTTAATGGGATGATTTAAAAAAAGCAAGTTTTACTTACTTGCCACCGCAAATGGCAACAAATAATATTGAATAATAAAAAAAGTAATTATTTTAGCTATTTTAATGGAAAAACTTAGTGGAAGAAGCAGGTAAGTGACATTTTCAGAATGAAAAAATAAGTTGTATCTGAATTATTTTATTACCATTTTAATAGATGACGAGACAAATAATTCTTCGCTTTATCGTTCCTAATTTTAAATAAAACCTAACTACCTGAATAACAAAAATTTATTGCCTAATTATCAAAAAAATCATATTAGCATACTAAAAATTTATGTGATTAGTTGTGTTAAGATTTAAAGAAAGGCAAAACCAGTTTAATTCCCCCAGTTATGAGAATGATTTCGTAGTGTTTCTCTACTGTGACTTTACTTATTTTTTATTCACCCCGTGCGAAGAACAAGCATTCAATTCAGCTAGTATAAAACCTCAAGCCTTATATAACCATAGAGTTGAAAGTTTCGGACTCTAGATTAATAAAGTATGGGAAGTAGCCAGAATTGGAAAATATGGTCAAGAAGTTCACTTTTACATTTTATAACAGGCTATTATTTAAAAAAATTAAAAAACTAATTAAAAATTGCTAAGAAAATATTGTTTGTATTGAATGCCTTTTCTATAACTGAATCTTTGTATTTTTGTGTTTCATTTTTGTTTGCAAAACGTTTTGGATAGGCTTAATATTATATTGACTGATATGAAAATTTACAAATTTATCCTTACTTTCCTTAACTAATCATTTTTACAAGAATATATTGATCTGGGTAATACATAAGTTAGTAGATGTTTACCCGAGATATGACAATTAAAAAGTAAAATGAACGTAGCGTGAGGAGGTCTCGTCTATTTAGAGTTTTATACCTACATTTATATACACATATAACAATAAAAATGCATAAATACTTATAACTTAAAATAAATCAAGTTTTCTAAAAAAAAAAAAAAACTGTGACCCCTTCAAGCTATGCCCATGGAAATGAAGATAAGGAAGGCGAAATTTACCTATCACTCTTTCTAACTAAAATACCTTTACCGTATTTTCCAGATAATGGTACCTCTCCTATTTTGATCGTTAAATATCTAAATCTGTAAAAGAAAGTATGTTTGTTCAACGAAAATGCTTGTCTATGTTTGATTTTGAAATTTTATCAACAGTTAGAACTATTCAATTAGCATATTTGAAGTTAACCTTCTGAACTGTTACAAGATTGGCATTTAGTATGTGGAATTCCGATCATTTGAACAAAATTTATCGAGGTTGTAATAGTTTAACTAGCAATTCTCCCTTTACTACTAAAGGTTTTCATGGACAGTGGTATCCAGTGGTTAGAGAATCGGACTGAAGTCCCCAAGGGCCGGTATTCGATCTTTGACTCCGCAAAGAATCACCGAGTACCTGCGATCGATATAAGTGCTCGTAAAATGCGTGGAATCAAAAGTTCTGTGGTCGGTCACTGAGCAGTATCACAAATACAGGCATTTCCTTCCCCTTTAGATCTATGTCTAAGCGACCTCTTAAATGAGTTGTGCTATCTTCTGCTATCTTTCTGGTTTCTGAGCTAAGACGTGCTTTCACTTTTGCGGTGCTTTCTTGTCAAACGAAAAACGCTCATTAGAGATTCAGTTGGGAAAAGACCGATGGCTGGCAAGCTTGACTTGTACAAGTGCCATTAGAAACAAGAAACAGCTTTCTAATAGGAATGTTTTTGCTTTAAATGAACTTTGAAAGTATCGTTTCCAATTTTACTGGAAATTTACAGTATCAATATATCCAGATCTACCGAAATTGAGTAAGCCATGCAGTTAACATTTAAAAGAAATTGACAAAAATGCATTGTCTAAAATTCTAACTTTTGCAAGATGCATATATAGAACCTCAGAGATATTGCATTTAACACACCGCATGCGGATTAACTTATTAATTTGTTTTCCATGATTTTTATAAATTCAAACCTAAAGAAATGGTGGCACTATTTTATAAAAGCAGGCGTAAACTTGTCGATTTAGCCGTAACTACAATTTAAAAATTTATGACTCCCAATAGTTGTAGCACTGAGTATAGGTCTTATGAATAATTCATATTTGTGGTAATATCGAAATAAAAACAGAAAATCTATTTTCTATTTCCTTGAAAAACAGAGTGAAATAAAAATGATTTTGTATCACATTTTAAACTTTTGTGCGATTGCAGTAATTACAAATAAATGCACTAGATTTACGAAATTGCAATTTCACGTGACTTATGTACAAAGTGTTATTGGATCGCTTTATTTTAAATTCGGTTTCCATAGAACTGACAGAAATGGATTGCATAAAGTTTATAGCTGTTACAAATTATTTTATATATATAAAACTTCATTCTAGGATTTCAATTAAAATTACTTTATAGAATAAAGTAGGCTAGCTAAGATTTGAAAGCCTGTTGAAGCTTAACTGTTCCACCAAGAAACTGTCAGATTTAATCAAGATATCTATTGTTTAGTTGTGTGCAATATATGAATCTTGAAAAGTCATTGATGAACTATTTTTTTATTAAAGATTTTGTTTTCAAGAAAAAGTGAAATCACCTGGTCTTACCCCACTAGCGGGGGGGGGGGGGTGTAAAACCGGATGCACATATTAACTCAATAGAAAATTTATTAATACTAGAATTTCAGTAAAAAAGTAGCATTTGGATGTTAAATGATAATTTGAGAAAATTATGCCAGCAATAATACGTGATGCAGTTAAATTCGTTCTATATTAGAGGAGATAGCGTGTTGTAATTATCCTGGAGGACTGTTGAGGGTCCGATCCTTACGAAAAATATAATTTTTTTTTTATTTCATTATTTTTAAGAAAATTGCAGAGAATTTCGTTACCTCTGTATAAACTACGATTTTGTCTAATTTGTTCTACAAAATATACAAATAAGGCTTGCTTTTTACTTTAAAGAAGGAGCCCGCAATAAATTTTGTCCGTAAAAGATTTGTTAAGCCTTGGATGTCTCACTGAACATGCAGATTTCGTGGACTCAGTATTGACACCTTAAGAGAGTATCCGATCAGAGAAGAGGTTATTGAAACGAAACAGAACATTACTACGATTGGATAAATTCTTTATTGTTTGCCAGAGTGCAAGTCTTTAGTAAGCGTTTAATAAACTTGACTATAATTAATTTTTATAACTAGTATGACTACTATTATTATAAAGCTAGTCTAAAAACAAAAGAACAGTAGAGAGTTGACCTAGTAAAACACACTTTTCAGCATAGACGTCGTTAATTAATCAACAACAATACGTCAATATGGTATGTCCTTCATGACTAGTGAAGTGTAATTCTTAGTTTCCTGGCTATAAGACCGAACGAATTTCGACACAATCGGGGACTCGATTCCGACTTTCTAATCTAGCTTTTAACAAACCGTTCACCTGTTTGGCATTTTTTTAAAATAAAGAAGAACCTGATTTTTGAGTTTTTTTTGTTCCGGTAACAAATTTTTAAAGAACTAAAAGGATGCATTACAATTGCTACCAATTACCACCCATATATATCGACATTTATCTTTCGGGTATCAGACAGCCAGATGTATTGACCTCCATTTCCGGGCCACCATATTAGGTGAGGCAATGTTGCTCCCATAATTAGGGTAGATAGTACAGAGAGAAAGAGAAAAAGACATCCATTTCTCTGACCAAGATTCAAATTCAGGATACTTTCTGGTGTGAGGTCAGGTCCCTGAACACCATAGGCCGGTCGACCCTATCCACAGTCGAATTAGATACTTTATTATTAGAATTAATCAGAAATAAGTACTTTTTTTAGAATAAACAGATTGAACACAGATTTTAAGACGAATTAAAAATGTGACGGATAAATAATTCAATGAGAATAGAGTTCAACATGAAAGTTTTATTATCTCATTGATGGTTGACTAGTATCCTCAGTTCTGAATGAAATTGTAAGTTAATGTCTTTTGATGCGGTCAAAATTATACATACATATATATATATATATATATATATATATATATATATATATATATATATATATATATATATATATATATATATATATAAAATGACAAAACAACAGTAGTTTTACTGGTTGTCCCAAAAGTAGCCAACAGTTTAAAAAAACACGAAGAAAAACAGAAGGAGATAAACATTTGCAGTGGCGTGAAAAGAGAATGACGACAATGACTAAAAATACAACCAAAAGAGGGATATATTTGACTACTAATGACCCTAAAACCTTACTTTTACTATCTGGTTATCATGAGGTTAGTTCCTTTTGTTAGTCTGCTGTCAGTAGGGTTGCTGCTTGTAGGGATGAGGACTAATCGATAGTACTTTATTGTTTCTATTATGAAATTAACTTTCCTAATGCATAAATATTTTTCTGAAATGAAATATTTAAGAAAAGAAAAAAATATGATTTTCAAACAGCTTTAACAACGAAGTCTTGAGTAATTAAGATTTAAATATTGTTTACATTTTAGGAAAATTTTTAATATTTTGTTGAAAGTTATGCATTTTTTTCCGTAGAAGAATTTCCGGAAATATAGACATAAAAATGAGTTGAAAACATGAATTTAATTTTTTAAAGATACATATCAATGCCATGTTTTATTTAACTAAATTGCCATTTATTAATTGCAATACTCTTACAGAGGCGTCGAATTAAAGAGCTAGCCCGGTCATTTGCTCAACTCTGCATGCCATTGAAAATGTACGCTGAGCAAACAAGACGTTTAGCCTCTTCCAATTTTCGAAATTAGTTACAAAGTTCAGAAATAGATGGCACTGCAGAATGAAAAAAAACTTAAAAAAATTATCTCAACATGAAATTTTACATTGTTCTCAAATATTCTTATGACATAATAATTTTTAAAGTGAAAATATGCTTCAAATATATATTACAGCGTTTTTTAGTTCTTTAAAAAATATTTATGTTTCAACATATATTGCTTCTTTTCCACTTTACGAGACGCATAAAAATGTTCTAAAAATTTTTTAACAAAGAAATATATTCTAAAATTATAATTTTTTTTTATTCAGCACATTGTATGCATAAAACAAAGAATTATTTTGTCTTAGACATCCAAGACAGCTGGTTTCTGCCGTTGTTCCATTAAAATAGGAAATATCAAAAATATCAGCTGTAAATTTATCTCTTAGCATGCTTTGAAAATTTCGAACTTCTATCTGTATTTACTATCGAAAATATAAGAGACGGGAAAACAAGGGAATTGTTTCAGTAAGAGAAATAACTCAAACTCTAATACAAACGCCAGTATCAATTTCGAATTCGAGAATTTTCGAAAGGTGAGAGTTAACTTCGTGTTGCTGTGAATAAGTTTAATGCACGAGACAACGAACTCTTTGCACATAAAACAAAAAAGAAATGATACTTAAAAAATGCTGTTTTTTTTCTCTTTTCTAAATAGTTTTTAGGTTGGTAAAAACCTATTTCGAAAAAAAAGTGGTAAATAAAAAGTTAGAATTCTTTCTCTAGATATACTTCTAGAATGCATTAGATAAAAAAAATTATTCGGAGATTTTTTAAAAATAAGCACAACTTTATTTTTCTGAAATGTAAATAATTTATAGAGTTAATAGTTTATTATTAACGATTAATTTAATTATATCAATGCTGCTTAATATCGTGATTATGTATATGTTATATTAAAAATGTATTTTTTTGTAAGTTTTCCCTTTATTTGATATTCATTTATGTTATAACAATTCTATTTTATAACTTAAGTATGTTTTTAAAGTATTTTGTGATTTATAAGTATTTTTTTTTTAAATTTTTAACAATTTTATTTTATTTTATATGGTTTAACACTAAAAATTTTATTTTATAACCAGCCTACCTACTTTTACTTTGAGGCTACAGCAAAGTTCTACCTCGAAGGCAAGGGAACTTTTGGATCAAAAAGTGGGACTCACTTAACTTCATAACTTCTTTTCCCTTTTTCGGTTTAAAATTATTTAAAAATAAATATCCAATTTCTTATTTTTAAAAATAAATCATAATTTATGGTAATATAAGTTATATTTAATACTTTGTAGAGAAATAAATTCTACGCAGAATTATAAAGATCTTTACGTATTCTTAGCTTTAATGCAGAAATATATTTCATAGATAGTTTTTTTAATCTTTTAAAAATATTTAAGTAACGATTTTTTTCCTTTTCTCTTTGTGCTATGAAAAATTATAGTTAAAATATTTAAAAATTATTTTTAACTAATAAATGTTTTCCAAAACTATGTCAGAATTTTATTTTTACTAAAAACATTCTAAACAAAGAATTATTTTACCCGAGGCGGCATCCAATACACTATGTTTCTGCCGTAGTAAAAGAACAAAAATATGAGTCGTAAATTTTACTTTTAGCATACTTTGCAAACATCGAATTTAGAAATACGTCTCATCGAGAAATTTAAGAAGCGGGTAAACAGGGGAATTGTTTCGGTAAAAAAAATAACACTAACTGCAATACGAAAGCCAGTATCAATTTCGAATTCGAAAATTTTCGAAAAGGTGAGAGAAAACCCTGGGGTGCTGTGAATAAGTTTAATGTACAAGACAAAGAACTTTATGCACATTTAAAAAAAAAAAAAAAAAAAAAAAAAAAAAAACACAACTTTAACAATACTGTTTTCTCTCTTTTCAAACTAGTTTTTAAGTTGGAAAGAACCTATTTCAAATAAAAGTGCTAAATAAAGAAATTAGAATTCTTTCTTTACCTACGTATTAAATAAAATATTATTTCGAGCCGTCTTAAACTTTAGGTGATTTTTTTGTTTCCAAAATGTAAATATTTTGTGAAGATAAATTTTTTTTATTAACTTAATTATATCAAAACTGTGATATAATTAGGTTAATAAAAACATATATAAAAATGCATGGTTTTATTTTTTTTTCCCACTAGAGCAGCCTTTCTACTGAGTTTTCCCTTTATTTTGGACTTTTTTGTAATTTATTTCTAAATTGTTATTTCCCCACCTTTTCAGCCATGTGATCAACTAATACATAAAACTCAGAGGAGATATTTTCCTTTAACAGCAAATTTTCTTCTTTAAGAGGAAAAATCTCTCCGACGTTTTAGTCCGGAGAAATTTTTAATCTTAAGACAAAATCAACTATCTTATTTATTTTATAGATATCAAGAAAAAGTAAGCATTATGAACTTCCACTGAAATTTCTTAAAAATATATGTTTTTGTTTTGAGTCTGGGAAAAACGTGCTTTACTTTTATTTATATCGATGTCACTTTCAATTTCATTTAGGGGTTTATCGCCCTTCTCCCTCGTTTATAAACACTGATTATTAAGTTATAAGAAATAATAAACATTTATAAAAAAATATTTTTTACGTGTTTAATGATTATGAGTTTAATAATATACCCTTAATAAACGAGTTCAGCAAGGGTTCAAAATTTTGAACTCTCTCCTGACTAAACTTTCGGAACAATAATTTTTAGCTTGTTGTAACTCTCCATAATTTAAGGATTGAAAATCCGATGATCGAGTAGTATCCCGCCAAATGCTGTGCGAAGCGTGGATGTGGTGGGTTCTAATCCCACCGTTAGAGATGTCCAATATTTTCTGGAACAGGTATTTGGAACCTGTTATTTAATCATACCTGTTTTAAAAATAACAGGTTACTTCCAAGGGCCTGTTCCAAAATACTAGGCAAAAATTCTAATTCAATTATCTCAGCAAAAATTTATTTTTCTACTTTTTTTAAACTGTTAAACTGTTTTTTTTTTGGCAATCTTTGTACAGTTTATAATAAGAAAAAAAAATCACGTTTTATTTATTATTACAGGGCCATAGCCAGACATTGCGAGGGTCTATAGAAGTTTTGTATTTCTAGTATTATAATTTTTTAAGAGCTGTTTTAAATCTAATAATTTAACGAGTAACTTTGTTAAAATAAAATGAATTATTCTAAAAATGTTCATATATATAGCTTATTTTCTCTAGTTCAATAGTTAATATTTCTATATATAGGTAGTTATTTATTTATTTATTATTATTTTTTTTTTTCTTCATATTCTGTGGTGTCACTAGAACTGCATGTCTAGGCAGTCTTGTATAGGTTTGGAAATAAAATTCTACAATAATATTTATAACAAATACCGCCTATGAAACGTGAGTCACTAATTTTAAATAATTATTTATTATTGTTTGTTATTTATAATAAGAAGAAAACTAAAATTTAAGCTATGTAAATTTTACGTCATTTTAACTGTGTAATTTTAAAATGCAAAATTTGAACATTATTGATCAAATCGTTTCTAAGTTAAAAAATTTCAAAAAGACATACATGACTTCATTCGAATTTTGCATTGTGTCATTTAAAATTACATAGTTTAAAATGATTCATGAGTTAATGTGCATTGGTATTCAAAATTGTTTCAACCATTATTAAACAAATTAGTATAAATTAAGAAATAATTTCGAAAAGATTACATTGTATTTCCCTTATATAAACAAATTTTATAATAACGAATAAATTTTTTTTAAATTCGTTTAAATTTTTTATTTATTTATTTATTTATTTTTTTTGCATGGAATACGTAAAAAGTAAAATTAACAAGCCTAAATAGAATTAAAAGGAAAAACAAATAACCCAAATTCATCGAACAAACGATCGGTTTAGTCAAAGAATGTGTCTTATTATAGATAGCACTTAAAACGTGAAAATCCGATCAATAGAACAAAATTTTTTCAACAGTCTTTTCCCCCCCTCCCTGTAAGTGTAAACATTATATTTCTAAACTTAAAAGCAATTTATAGACTTTAAAAAACTGTTTACTTGTATCAGCAAGAATTTAAAACTTCTCGCGTGAGTAGCATACGTTGTAGTTCATTTATGTCCCACTAGAACTGCACAATGGGCGACTGTTTGGGAAGCATCCCTGAGGATTATCCGAAGACATGCCATCACAATTTTGATCCTCTGCAGAGGGGATGGCACCCCTGCTTCGGTAGCCCACCGAACTGCACGCGAATTCGAGCACTTTACGGTAGAACAGTTTAACGAGGACCCATACCGCACACCCTTGGTCCCTACGCAGACTGATCCAAGTGGTCACCCACCCGCACACTGACGGCAGCCAGTGATTCTTGACTTCGGTGATCTGATGGGAACCGTGTCTTAACAATCAGTCCACTGCGGGACGTGAGTAGCATACGATAAGTTTTGTAACGTATATGTGAAATCATGGTAAGTCTCAATTTCTGTGTTTTCATAATCTAAAAAATAAAAGAGCTGTAATAGAAGTCATAAAATTTGGTTCCAATAAAACTAAATGTCGTTCTATAAACTTAAATTTAAATATTAATTCCAATCGTAAATTAATAATAGTACATAAATTTCGCTTCGTTAAAATTATTTTGCGTCCGAAGTAAATCATTAAATGCCTTTTTTTTATTTCACTAAGAAAATGATAATTCTGCAATTATATTGTTAAAATACATTTAGAGTGTCTTAAATTTCTTGATCAGAAATAGCCTTTTTTAAAGTTTAAATTAAAAAAAAAATTTTTTTAATTATTTATAGTCCACTGCTAGCCCCCCCCCCCCTTTGTGATTCTACTTCTGTGTCTTAACAACCTGTTATTAATAAAACTACCACCTAATATTTTAAACATGCTATATCGGAACAGCCTGTTATTTTTATCACAGGCTAGTATTTTGGAACAGGCGATATTTTTTCACAGCTAGTATTTTGGAACAGGCGATATTTTTTCACAGCTAGTATTTTGGAACTGGTGATATTTTGTCACATCCTTGTATTTTGGAACAGGCGATATTTTTTCACGGCTAGAAGTTTGGAACAGGCGATATTTTTTCACAGCTAGTATTTTGGAACAGATGGTATTTTGTCACAGCCTAGTATTTTGGAACAGGTGAAGCAGGTTAGTATTTTTGAATAAATTTGTATTTAGGAATAGGCAATGATGCTCGGCCATATGAGGGGGGAGGGCAGGTTGCTTCTACTTACATTTTCTTGTTTTAATTTTTTTTTCTGTGATGCAAATAGTATAAGCATTTAAATATTTTTCCTAATTTTGATATTGATTCGTATTTCCTACATGTAAGATTAAAAAAAAATTCACAAAAATTTCCTACAAAATACATTCTTACTCTCTCTCTTTCGCATTTTTTTCTTTCTTTTTTTAAGGTAATAACTATTTAAACTTTTTATTCCCTTATAAGAAAGGGGTGTTAAAATTGTTAAAACTATATTTAGTATGCGAATTCAAGCTATATTTAAACACTTTATTTTCGTTGTATGCAAGCTATATTATTGTGGTGTAACAACCACTATAAATATTGAATACTAATTCCCTAATATATAATATATGTTTTTCTTACTCTTTTTTTTTATGTGGTACCATTTGTTAGATGAAGGTTGACGTAGTCGATTTATATATCACCTCAATATCAAACACTATAATTTTTCTCCCTATCTGTATTCTTTTTTACTTTGTCTACTTTAAAATGCTGAACTTATGACGAAGCTGAAGCATGAGGGGATAGTACAATAGTACAGAGAAGAGGAAGGGTAGTAGAATAATATGAAAATATATAATTTTTTTTCATGAAAAAAGAGAAACAATTCTTAACTTTCAGCCAAATGAAGCATAAAGTTGTCGATTATGGACTCTTAAGACTAATTACATTGCTATTATTTTTATTAGGAAACTATCTAATAGATGTTTGGCTTGAACAAAATATTTTATGAATGTGATTTAATAGTGAAGTTTAGTAATAAAGTTTTAGGGGTCATTAAAATTATGTATTTTATACATTTAATGAAAAATTCAGAATAATTTTTTTGAAATAGTGAATTGCTCACTATAGTGTAACTACGGCCTGCGTTTACATAAAAATGCTCCAATTCCCCCCCCCCCCCCCTCTTTTTTCCGACTACTGTATTTACTGCATTAATTACAATCGTCTTTTGGGGGACATCTAATCAAGTAGTTTACTTCGAGAATCCAGGCACCTCTTTACGCCATTGGCCCCTAATATAACTTTCGGTTCCTTTTTCGACCGTGACCTTCAAGGTTACGAATCGACTCTCTCAATATCTTTACATGAAGGCATGTCCTTTATTTTCCTCATAGTTATTTGTTGTAGTAATTCAATCAATGCTCTATGTGAAGAGTGATTTGTCATTGTGTTGAATTTCGTCCACTCGCATAGAAATAGATGTCTCTCTGCCATTGCCTATTATTTTGTTGCTTAAAAGATTTATTTATTTTGAATTTTTGAAGAAAATAAATAAATATTTTTAAATGATAATATTCTGCAGGAAAGGAAAAAATCTATTACATTTAATTTGGCGAATTTCTATGCGATATTATGAAACTAATGTGCTAATTGTTTTGAAAGAAAAATATTATTTAAATAATCCAAGAAAAGTTTGGAATTGTTAAAAAGGCTTGTTTCTTTAAAAATTATGCAAAATTCGTAACTGATGTTTATTTTGAATATTTACTTTCAAAAAAATGTTTAAAGGTTTGGGATTATGCTCTATTTATATTTAATTTGCTAAATATTTTAGCTGGTGCAAATTGATAAAGCTCTATCAATTAAATTTTTGTATAAATAGTTTTTTTTTGTTTAAATCTATAAAATTACTATTATTTTTTTCTTTTTGTCAAATGAAAAAAATATTGGTTATTCTGCCACATATACAGAATATAATGTGCAACTCCTACATTGTTTTGATTTAAAAACAGTAATACACTATATGTTGTATTTTAAATTTAGAGATCAATTTATTATTTTTTAAATTTCTAATTTATCTCAATATTTATAAAGTTCCATTTTTCCCCTCTTGTAGAAATGAAAAGATTCTGGTTATATCGTCAAACAGAATGTAATAGGGAATTCCTAAATTCTTTTTATTTAGATTTAGAAACAATGTACATTGTAATATTCAAAACTTTTTTAATTCTCTAAGCTTTCTAAATTATTTTATGCTTGTTAAAAAGAGGCAAATTTTGTAAAAGAATTTTTTCTGCGTCACTCATTTCTCCTAAAAGTGCCTTAAAAAGAACTATATTTTGTAACAAAAATTATTGTTTCTATTATTATTTATTTTATTTGATTACACTAACAAATATGCTTTTGAAGTGTTTTCAACCATTTTGAACTACCCAATCTAAAGTATAATCACATAAAAAAAAATAATAAAAAAAATATGTATACATAAAAAAAGACGAAATATAGTTTTTTCACTCAGCCTAAGCAATAGAGAATAAAACAAAATTTTATATGTAACTGCTTTTTTTTAGTTTAAAAAAATAAATAGAAAAAAACTTCGCGATATTTTCTTACTCTTAGAAAGAAAAAATACTTTTCCTAACAACTTTGTCAAATTAATAGAAAAATATGTATCTGCTACAAAAATACTTGCCACTCTAAGTTATCTTTCAAATATAAAATAGTGGACTTTTTTCCTTAGACCTGTTATTTTGGAACAGGTATTTGGAACAGGTATTTTTTTGTATTGTAACAGCTGGAACCTGTTATTTGAAAATACCTGTTATTGCCCATCACTACCCACCGTATTCCTGGATGTATTCTTTGTTATGCCCTTCTCTAAATTGTTCTATCTACCATTCTACTTGACAAAGGCTTATAAGCTTCAATTGAGCAAAAAAAAACTGCAAATACATGTAATTTCAACAAAGCAATAAACCAAAAATCTGAATCCTATAGAGAAAAGGTAGGTAGGTAGGTACTTTATTTACCTCTCACTAGAACTACACAATCGGTTATTGGCGACGATCGGGGAAACATCCCTGAGGATGATTCGAAGACATGCCATCTAAATATTAATTCTCTGCAGAGGGGATGGCTCCCCAGCTTTGGTAGCCTGACAACCTTCGCGTGAAGTCGAGCACTTTACAGTAGAACAGTTTAACGAGGACCAATAACGCACACCCTCTGCCCCTACGTAGGCCGATCAAAGTGGTCACCCACCCGCTTACTGACCGCAGCCAGTGATACTTGACTTCGGTGTTCTACTGGGAACCGTGTCTATACGAGATGTCCTCTGAGGGTTTCTATGGGGAAAAAGAAACTTGTTTTTGTATTTGAGCTCATAACATTAAATATGCTAAATAGTTTACGCAAGCGAAATTCTCATGTAATATCTTAAAATGATTTAAGATGCGTGAAAATATTATTACCAGATCAACAGTTTTAAAGGTATATACTGTATTTTAAGCGTTATTTTTACTATTTGCGTTTTTAAAGTTACCTTCTTGCAGCTCACCAACCCACGTGATTGTTTCACAATTATTGTTGTTCATTAGCAGTTTTGTTGTTCCTACGAAAGTTGAAATAATTCACTTAAAAAATAAGTGCTGTAACGAATCAAACTACATTAAAGAAATAGTTTTTTTTATAAAAGCACATTTGTTTGACAACCATTCATAAACTTGGCAAAATTAAATTAAAATACCCGTAATAGGTTATATTAATAACCTCTCAAAATAAATGCAAAACCCGTAATGTGTTAGTACAGTGCGGCTTTCAGGAGAACTCCTCCAGACTCCCATACTACGGTAACGAGGAAAGGTTACTTCGAATAGGGATGCGGGGTGAATAGTTTTGTCAACCAATCGACACCTTCTTTCCTCCATTTCACCCCCATTAGAAATGCGCTCTCGCTTGTTATCATAGCAGCAGACAGCCCCAGTCTTTCAGTTTGGAGGAGTTTTTCTCAAAGCCCCACTATATAAACCTTAAATTCAAAACAAAAACTATTCTCATTAAAATCAAAAACTTTCTGTTGTTCCATAAATTTTCACGTGCTTTTATATTTAATTTATCTCGTTATACGTTTTTTTTTTAATTCATGCTTATGTTAACCAGATATTTATCAGATATATTTAGACTTTATAGTGCTATAAAAAATTTTATCTGCTTACTTGTGCCCTCACTTCCTGCGTCTGACATTCATTTCTTTAAACTAAATGGGTTTGATTAGTAAATAATAGATCTAATAGAATCATCTAACAGATCCTAATAGAATCGTACGAGATCTCGTATGATTCTATTAGGATCTACTAGTGAACAAAAATAAAATTGATAACATTTAAAATTAAAGATATAGTACGGCATTACAACCGTAGTTTAATATTTTCGCTTACCAGACAAAATATTATATTAATTACGATTTATGCATGCATCACATTGTGCATGAAGCTGAACGTCAAGTTCTAAATCATTTAACAAATCTTTTTAACGGTATTATTAGTACACCGTGAAATGAAATTTAAAACAAAAACTAATAATTGTAAAACGATTAATAAGTTTAGACACCGATTCAAATAAGTTCATCTTATAATTTAGTATAATACGGTAATATCATAGAATAACATTATAATACAGAAACAACTGTTGCAAACGGTTCTAAAAATTTATCCAGCATGCAGGGTTTTTAAATATTAAAGATAGAGTTTGAAATTATTAAATATAATACGAAGAAATAACTAGGACAAAACATTTATTATAAACAAAACGAGTAAGAACTAACGGCAAGCACAAAACACACACGTTCCATGAAAATTATAAACAAGCCGTTGATGCCCCTCACAGCTAATAGAAATAAAATAAATAAGGCCGTGGTGGCCAAGTGTCATTTTATACATTCTCCCCCTTTGTAAAATAGGAATTTTGCTATCTATATAAATTTATTTTAAAAATGTTACCTTAAAGTTCAATCCAAAAATTATGAGTTAATATGTTGAGTTTTTCAGGAGGGTGAACTTCCCTTCCAAAACGTATTTTTTTTAATGACCCTTGTAATATTTTTTCTACATTGAATTTGGGATGCGTTATTGTCTTCCCCTTGAAAAAATTGGCTATTTTTTACTTTGCAGCCTGCAAAAGAAAATATATCATTTTTTGAATTTAATTCCAGTGGGAAAAGACACTGAATAGGTCTATCAACAATACCAGCTGATGTCTTTAATTTCACCAGACGGGTGATGGTGCCCTTCCCGGGATTATCACTCGACATAAAATTCAGCCTATTATCTTTTTATTGTCATTTCCGATAAAAACTATGTCATCTATCGTGATATTTCCTCTCTGTTCACTAACGAAGAAAGCCTAAATATTCTTTTTGAAAATGTTTTTTGACACGCTGTAAATATTTCCATCTTTCAGTCAAACTTACAGATTGAATCTCATATCCAAGTTGCCTACACCGTTACAACAAGATTAACATAGATGGTCTTAATGTTCTGAAACATGAGTTAGAGGTCAGTTGTTCATCAAAGATTCACAAAGCAAAGTTAAAAATTCTTCATATCCCAGGCAGGCATGGCCCAAATTTTTCCGAAGAACATCTTTTGAATCTTAATCAACCTTTCCCAGAATCCCCCTCCCTATGATGCTGTGGAAGGATTGAATTTCCATTTTATCTTCTGTAAGGAAGCATCAAACACTAGTTTTGGTTGTGAGACTATCCTTAAATACTGAACGATTTGGTAAGTAATGATTTCTTCTCCAACTGTTTGGCGCTGGCACTAACTCTATTATCTCTTCATTCAACCACTCATTTATTACATCATCATAATATTAAAATCTTACAATTTTTTTAAATTTTCTATATGTAAATTCAATTTTTGGCATCTTCAACTGAATAATCACCTTGAACTATATTTTTATTCTTGAGGAAGTTATAAATTTTCTCATCATTAAATTTTGGTATAGTAGTGCAAATTTGATAAGTACCAATTGATTCAAGTACCGAATCAGATTCAGAATCTTAATCTTGAGCTGACAATTGAACTTCGAACAAATTATGTGTCATTAATGGTGTTTTCTTCCCGCCAAAAAGAACTTGTGATAATGCAATTTTACCGTATGGGATCAATCTACAATCTTTCGCACCACAATCGAATAATACTCTCACAGAAATCCTTTGGTTACCAATAACAGCATTTGCAATCAAAGTTTGTAAATATGAAACCAAACAATTAGATGAAGTGGATAAGGTATCTACAATTTCCGGTTCTTTTTGGTCAAACTGCGTAATATCATGATTAATAGAATTAGGACACATAATTGGGTAATGCGCCTTTTTGCATATTACGCATTTCACAAGAACTCGACAGGTAGATGAGCGGTGACTTGTTCTTAAACATTTAAAGCAGGCCCCTTCCTTTTTTAAACTTGCACGGGGTTTTTCAAAAGATGAATCTAAAACGGTAGCACAATCTTGTGAATTATGAGTTGTTCTTGAGCAGAAAATACAACTCCGATCTTTAATTTGAGAATTTCTAGTTCATACTAACGTAGTCGCTGTTGGAAAAGTTTTTTTATATCCTAAAACTACTTTTAACAGTATTTTCAAGAGAGTACTTTCCTAATTATAATCTCTCTTCACTTTCGGTTTCAATTTTTAAAAAGTTAAGCAATTCCGTTAAGCATTCGGAATGATCAGCCGTTGAAACACTTTTGGAAACACGAACGCGGCCCATGTTCCAAAAGCGATATCTGGTAAAGCTCATTCTACTAAAGGAAAAAGCATGGCTGTATATTTCACTTTCGTTACGCCTAAGGAATCTAGAGCTCTAAGTTGGGCTTCTAATGAATCATATAATTCAGCTACAGATTTTACACTTTCTTTCTTTAATGCTGAATTTAAAATTTCGCGTACGTAATACTCAATTGAAAATTCATCCTTCGCGAATCTTGATTTTAAAAGATTGATCGCCTTTTCGTAATTTTCTTTCGAGGTAGGAAAAGTTGCGACTAATTTATAGGCCGGAGAATTTGGTTTCATGCATTGGAATATATATTCAAACTTATCCTCATTATCCAGACTATCATCGTTATGAATTTTTGAAAACTGTGACCAAAATCCTATTCAGCCCTTAAAATCGCCATCATATTTCTTCATTTCAATTTTTGGTAATCGTACTTATCGCTCATTGCAGTTAGACAAATGAGCATCCAAATTACTTTTAGGTCTCTCTAAAGACTTAATTCATTCCTGAATCTTATAAAATTTAACAGAATACTCATTTGAATTCATTAGTTCTTCTTCTATTTCGACATCAGTAACATTTTCTTCTTTTAAAAGATCACGATAAATTTTATCGTCTGCTTCTTTTAGAGCTTTTCCGTAAATGATTGAAATCTTGCCGGAATATCTGTTTTATCCTTAGTTTCCCTATCTAATAATTTAATTAGTGAATCATATTGTTTTGTAAAAAATAATCTTAAAATTCTCCGTTCCATAACGTCAATCTTTAGTTCAAATTCAACATAATTTCGAGATGTCGTGTCAGTGTTCTGGGCGCCAAATATTGCAAACGGTTCTAAAAGCGTATCTAGCTTGCACGGTTTATAAATATTAAAGATTGAGTGTTTGAAATTATTAAATAAAATACGAAGAATTAACTAGGACAAAACATCTATTATAAATAAAACAGGTAAGAACTAACGACAAGCACAAAACACAAACGTTCCATGAAATTTATAAACATGCTAACTGATGCCACTTGGAAATAAAATTAATGATGCCTCGGTGGCCAAAAGTATCATTTTCTACAACAACTGTGTTAGTTTTAGTATCTTAATTTAGAAAACAAGGAAAATAGAAAATGTATTAATAGCCGAGTAAAATAAAAATTACAGATTGATATTTGGAATAAAAAAAATAGTTTACAGTAAAACAATACTTTTATGATTCTATTTATGTTATGCTGATGACAATAAAAAAGTATGAAAATTAAATTCTTCTATATGATTTTACAGCCAGCTGAAATGTAAAGCCCCTGAATTAAAGAAGCCGACTCGCCTGCCATTTCGAAGCCAAAACTTTCACCAATGCGGATGAGCTACATATGATATTGCAATTTATCGTTATAAACGATGCTAACCTTAACTACGCCTTAACCTTAAAGGAAAGCGCGTTTGCGTACTTCTATTTATTGGAAGCTTTTTTTTAATACTTTAACAAATTTATTACAAATTCTATCATTGTTATTTAAAATAAAAATAATATTGATTACTAGATAGAAATCATTTATACACATTTTTTGTTCTTTAATAATTATAAAATAAAAAAGAAAATCAAGCAAACGGAGAAAAATCAGAAAATTTATATTTGCATTAGATTTAAGTTCATCTAAAATTGATCCTGATTTTGGACAACTGGTTTTAGAATAACATCGAGCCTTAATTTTTTGTTACCATATTTCCTATTTACTATAAGTTTGGATTCTTCAAAATGAACTTGCAAGAAAATTTGAAATAATTTATTTTATTTTTAAACTAAAATCACATTAAAAGATTCAGAGTTTAAACTTTGTAAACATACTCCCATTAACTTTTCTACAACAGAAACTAATTATTTTAGCTATTTATCACAAATATTAAAAAAATAATAATAAAACAACATTCATAGATCCAAAAATGCGTGAAAGATCGTAAATAAAATAGATTTTTTGATATAAATTCAAATAAATTGTTTGAACTTTAAGCGATAAGTTACTATAAGTAGTTAAAAAGAATTAAATGAGTCAGGATTAAAAAGCTAACTATCTGACATGTTAGTGAATTAAAATGAAATAAAATTTGGAACAGGTAGATATTTACTTTTAGCAAAACAAAAGGAAATATTTAAAAGTGAATACAAAACTTGGCGATTTTGAGATAAGTTTGCCGAATACTTAAACAGCCAATATCTTGCCTTTATTTATTTGGTTTTACACCCTTGTGCAAATTAATTGAAACAAACTTTTTTTATCGTGTTATATACACCCGCAAAAGAAGATGTTTTGGGGTTGTTTCGGTTACAATGGGGTTGGACCTTTGCAGCCTATTGACGGTATGATGCGTTCTGAGCAGTACATTACTATTCTAGGTAAAAAAGTTGTTCCAGAGTTGAAGAAACGATACCCTGATGGAACAGGGATTTTTCAACAGGATTTAGCTCCTTGCCATACGTCCAAAATTGTCAAGAAATTCTTGTCTGAGAATCAAATTGAGACATTGGAATGGCCAGGGAATTCTCCGGATATCAACCCAATTGAGAATCTCTGGGCCATATGCAAGAATCGCCTATTAAATATGGACTGTACAACTATGGAGAAGCTAATCAAGACGTTAATTCATGTGTGGTACAAGGACACAAATATTATAAATGACTGTAAAAAATTAGTGGAATCCATGCCGAATCGTGTCCAAATGTTAATAAAGTGTCGTGGAGATCATATTAGGTATTAAAAATTTTTGAGTTTGTATAAATTTAAATAAAATAGCATTTTTTCTTAGTTTTCTGAATTTATTGAGTTTGTTTCAATTAATTTGCACAAGGGTGTATGCCACACAAGCACTCAGAATTGTTAAATGAATTATTAAATTTTGTTTAAAGGTCATATTTTATATAAATATTTACTTAATAAATGCAATTTTTAATGAAAATTCTTATATTTGATATGTAGTTAAAACTGAACAATTCAAGTAACCCCGAAAAGATATTCGCTTATTTATTTTTAAAGAAATATACAAAAACAACAACTTAAGGTCGTTTATATACTGCACATATAAGTAAATGAATTCAATAAATTATAAATAAATGAGTATTTACTTTACATAAGTGCCCTTATGAAAAAATCGAGGTATAAATGAGGTATAAACGAGGTATATTTGAAAGGTATAAAAGAGATTGTTATTTAAAAACGTCGTTAAGGTTGAAAAGGGTGCAAATGAATACCTCAAAATCAACCTCAAATATACCTTAAATATACCTCTTGAGGTATATATGTTTCAACCTAAGGTGTTTAATTTTACATCTGTGGAGAGGTAGATATTTACTACTTTAAAGTGTTTTATTTTCAACCTTAGGTTATTACTTATCAGCCTGAAGTATATTTTTTTACACTTGTGGAAGTATTTTTTCAACAACCTAAGGTGTGTCATTTTACACTTCTGGTTGTTATAGATCAACCTCAGGTGTATTTTGTTCTACTTCAGGTGATTATTTTTCAACCTCAGGTATATAATTTTATGCTGGTAGAGGTATATATTTATCAACCTGTGGATCGTCGTTTTACACTTCTGGTTGTTATAAATCAACCTCAGGTCTATTTTGTTCTACTTCAGGTGATTATTTTTCAACCTCAGGTATATAATTTTATGCTTGTAGAGGTATATATTTATCATCCAATGGTGTGTCGTTTTACACTTCTGGTTGTTATAAATCAACCTTGGGTGTATTTTGTTCTACCTCAGGTAATTATTTTTCAACCTCAGGTATATAATTTTATGTTTGTAGAGGTATATATTTAACAACCTGTGGTGCGTCGTTTTACACTTCTGGTTGTTAAAAATCAACCTGAAGCGTATTTTCAACACTTGGAAAGGTTATTTTTTTATTAACGTCATGTGTTTCATGTTCTAACTTAAATTATTATTTCGTAACCTGAAGTATATATTTTTGTATTTTTAGAAGTATTCATTTATCAACCAAAGATGCGACATTTTACACTTCAGGCTTATGTAGCTCAACCTAAAGCTGTTTTTTCAGTACTTACGAATGTGAGGTGTTCACCTAGTTGATTAATTTTTAATTTCACTATATAAAAAATATAATATATATATATAAAGATATTATCTATATTATATGAAGAATAATGTATGTCATTACATTTTTTCACTAGCAGAGATCTTCATTTATCAATCTGAAGTTTTTAATATTAAACCTTCGGCAGTAATTGCTTCTTTTGTTAAGTTATAAAAGAAGGTTTCAAATGCATAATTCTTCGGTAATTTTAATAGATTGAATTAAATCATCTTAAAATAACACTTATCCAAATTCTACAATTAGTAAAAACTATTTATGGGAACTCATGTTTTTAGAAAATAGTTGTCTAATGTGCTTGAATTTCTTAAGCTATAAAACTACAAATTTAAATCATTAGTCAGCTGAAATTCAAATACTTTTATTTAAAACTAAAATTTAATTTTTTTACAAATCAACAAAATTATTTTAAATACTGTTTCCATCTACCTGTTGAAACTTGTAATTATTGGAACCTAAAAGAAAAAAAATGAATTAGTAAGTAAGTCATATTTACAATAATAGTGGCAGGTTTTAAACTATTAAAATATTAGAAATTATTTTTTTATGATTTAAATTAACTGGATGAAGTTAATTTTCTTTTTCCGATAAATAGTAGTACTCTTCTGCCATTTCTATTCAATCCTCATAGCTAAAAAGCATGACGGGTACCACAGCCACAAAATAAAGTACACTGAAGTCAGTACTGCCATTAACAACATTTACAGAAATTCAAAGATATAATTCTGATCTTAATATGCAATTTTAACACTTTGAATTTTTCTATACATTTGGTATCATTATGGTACTTGTAAGTTTGATAATTATATTTTCTTTCTTTTTTTTCTTACAAATCTTTAAACTCAATAAACCTAGTCTATATATTTTTAAACTTTTTGTCAGACTTTATGAAACTAATAGCTTTTTTATAAATTTTAGACGCTGATTCTGAAAAGGACTTCCGTTATTGTCAATCACATAAGAGTTTCTTAAAAAATAGTTTTTTTAATATTTTTTAATAAATGTAATCTAGAATCAACAAACGTCTAATAAATTAAATTTTAAAGTTATGTACCAATTTTTATTCTTTTTTTATACTCAATCGAATAGAACAAATTACAAAATGATAAGGAGCATTTATTTTAAAGTTGTAAGAAATTTTATGTGAGAAAAATGTCTAAGAGAGAATGATTTGAAATAATACTTTTAAAATAAGTTGAGTACAATATCTCCTATATAATTTATGATACCAAGCAGAATAAAACTAATAACTAGTTGTTACAAACATTTGTTTAAATATAAAAACACATCCCATAAGATGAAATTCCAAAAATTGCATATTACTTTTAACAATAAATTTCTTTATTTGCAATTGATTTTATTCAATTCAGCATAAAAATTACATGAGAATCTATACTGGCTTATTTCTAAAACATTTAAGATTTCCGAAAGTCGCTAATTTTTGAAGTAGTGAACTATAAACAGCAGCATAAAAATGCTCATAACCTTGAAACAAATTGTCATATAAACTTGAAATCGGATTAAATTTAATTCTATTCAATATTTTAATAAGTAATAACAATCTGCTTAGTAAATAATTAACGTGGGTAAATTGAGAAAAAATAACACGTAGTGAAAATAGCAGTGTGATCAAACATAAAAAAGTGAGCTAGTACAGTTACTAGTTTTCAATTATCAAATATCTAACAAACTATTGTTATCAACAATTGAATAAATGCTGTAGTTTATTAGGAGAGATTACTTTTTCTTTATGGTATAAATTCAGAACTATTTCCTAGGGGAAGGCTGAGCAGTAACTTGCTAGTCATTTCTTCATCGCTGCTGCACATGTGCTATTTACAGCCTAGGTCATCTCAGCAATATCAGGGAGCAGTGGATAAGCTCTGTAAATATATATATATACATATATGTAAGAAAAAGAAATTGCACGTTAATCAGATTTAAAAAAAAAAAATCAGATTTAAAAGGCAGTGTTATTATACATATTTTGACTCATAAACAACAATATAAACTTTGCTACAGATATCCAAGCAAACAATAAGCATACAGCTATAGTAGAATTTCAAAGCAAAATTGCTATTTTAAAGATCTTTCGATTTTCAATGATTTATTTATAATTGAAATTATGAACATTTTACTCCACTAATCAGCTTGCATACTGCAACGTTGAAACATATACATTTAATCAAAATAAAAGAATAGTTATATTTGAATAAATTACAAACAATAAAATATACTGTGTATAACCTGCTGTAACGATTTACCCGTAACGTTACCCTAAACAGCGGCGAGAAATATTTCGATTGTTCTCTCTTATTGCTAAGCCTACACTAATAGCTTCTAAGAATATCCTCCAACTTAAATTATTTAAGATCAGGAGGAATCTTTAAAACAAAAATAATAAAATTTAAGTTTGAAAATTGAAGCATATTTGATTAAAAATGATAAAACTAAATTAATAAATGTCAAGCACACTTACCGAATTTTGAATACACTTTCGATTGTCAACACATACGCCATTTGCCGGCTCACACGGAACTCTGGGAATTGAGCTAGTTAATATGAAGTGTACTTAAAACATCCTTAAAACAAGCTTAGGTATAAATAAAATAACTTCATACACCTCAATAAATACCTCACGCTCTTTAGTTGAAATAAGGTATATTTTTTTATATCTCGAAAATACCTCACTCTCGTTAGTTGAAATAAAGTTGACTTTTTTATACCTCATAAATACCTCTTTTGTTACAAGTGTAAGAAAAACAACCTCGTATACCTTAAAAATCACCTTATCAGTCTGGTTGGTATGAAGTGAATTTAAAACTACCTCAAAATAAGCTTAGGTATAAATAAAATGACTTCATATACCTCAATAAATACCTCACTCTCTTTAATTGAAAAAAAAAAATTTTTTTTTCATGCCTTGTAAATACCTTATTCTCGTTAGTTGAAATAAGGTTGATTTTTTTATACCTCATAAATACCTCTTTTGATACAAGTGTAAGAAAAACAACCTCGTATACCTTAAAAATCACCTCATCAGTCTGGTTGATTTGAAGTGGATTTAAAACAACCTCAAAATAAGCTTAGGTGTAAATAAAATGACTCCATATACCTCAATAAATACCTCACTTCCTTTAGTTGAAACAAGGTAAAAAATTTTATACCTCAAAAATACCTCTGTTGTTACAAGTGTAAGAAAATCAACATGGTATACCTCAAAAATCACCTTATCAGTCTGGTTGATTTGAAGTGAATTTTAAACAACCTCAAAACAAGCTGAAGTGTATGTAAAACAACCTCGTACACCTTATTTACAACCTTTACGAGGTATAATTTTTATTGCTGTTTTCTGTGCAACCTTAAATATACCTCAAATCAACCTTAATACCTCAAAAATACCTCAAATCAACCTTAAATATACCTTAAAATTTCGTAAGGGTGAGCTCCACTTCCAGGTTATGTCTTTTGCAATTTATTACCCATTTGTTTCTTTCTTTTCACATTTGAAGGAAATCTTAACGTTAGAAAGCCCTTTTTTTAAACTGTTTGTCGCAGAACAATAATTATAAGTATCCAAATGGACTTCCACGGTAATGTTAACACTACGTAACAAGCGAACTTGTTTGCTCCATAATGGCGGATAGTTCAGCTCCCACTATAGAGGAGCCTTACCAAAATGTACCGATAACAATAGTGACATCATTATTAGGTTTTATATATATAATTAGATATTGTTAGATTTTGTTATTATCTTTTTTAAAATAGTTTTAATAAAGTATTTAACAATGACTTGACTCATGTACAGTTAACATAATTCCGGTACTTTCTTTCTTTTATGTTGTTTCGTTGACAGTTTTGAATCATTATGTTACGCCAATAAACTATAATTTTGGAGCTATTATAAATTCAAAACATATTAAACATCCGTGAAAGTTAATAAAAGTTTATTTACGGACAATAAATTTAAACTCTAAAATCACAAACAACAGTACGCACACATTGTAAGTCATTTCCTAAAAGTTGAAAGTTCACCTTCAAATGTATTCGTTATACCGAGAAACTGTAGACACAATTTCGTTATAACAAAGTAACAATTTATAAAGATTTAAAGATTCAAGAACTTCATTTACTTAATTAGAATGAATATGTTATCATTAAATAGCTGTCAAAATAGGTTAATATTCTAAAATCATCTTCAGGGTTATTCTTAAGGGCGTAGTTCAAGAAGAGTATAACATTTTCGGCTATAAATTCGATTTCAAATTAAGAATGTTTTTAAATAAAATAAAAAATGACTTTAACATAATTAATTAAATTTACATATTTTGTATAGAAGGTAATGATTATTTAAGTTCCTATACTTATTGAAAGTAACTAAAACTCTTTTCACTAAGAAATAATAAAAACATGGCTGCTAACTTTCTGCAGTCTTCGTAAAAATTTATTTTAGTGGAGGTGGCGGGTTCGAATTCCGCCATAACCCTTTCGTGATGTCCTTCTCTAAATTGTTCTATATGTCCTTCTACATGACAAAGGTTTATAAGCCTAAATTGAACAAACAAGCCTGAAAATGTACGTAATTTCAATAAAGCAATAAAGCTACTTGTTTTTTATCATCTTTGCTTTGAGTTGGGATGAGTTGAATTCAGGAATTTGTTGATTTGCTGATGACGAAGAGGTGAAGTTACGAGATGACTGTGAAAAAGAAAAACATAGAACTTTTTCGGTGCTGAATTTGCAGTTTAGGAAAAATTCAAAATCAAAATTTAGTGGTTCCAACACTTTTGGAGATGCACACACCCGTCAGAGGTAAAAACTTTTAACAGAAACACCTTTTTCCTAAGGCGATTTGGAAGGCTACACCTGTATAAATTTGAAATTTGTACTAATTACGAACTTCTAAGATTAGTAGGTTGGGGACTAGAATCACTTAGTTAAACCCAAAAGGAGCACAGAATTTTTGAATAGGTTTTCATGTTGGTCATAGCCAAATGGGATAAGGACTGTACAAAGATGTACTAAGTAACCTAACTTATCAATCCATCGATGCAATCAAATCCATTTACTTGTTTATTTTTTCACATACATATACAATATATGCAGACTTATGTGCTCAATACAAATATTGTCTTATAAACAATTGTCAAAATGATGAATAAATTGCATAAGTGAGAGAAGAGCAGCTCAAAGATGCACCCAGATTAACATTGAGAGTTGAACCTATTATCTTAATTTTTCTGACCTTTTCGTGGAAGGACAAAACTCCCTAGCCCGACGAAACTAACAAAGAATAAACAAGTGATCACCTGTCTCTTCACCCGAACGGGAAAATAAAAAGAAGAAAAAGAAGCTTAATAATCCTCCCCTACAAAGCTGTACTAATCAACCAGAAGGAAACGAAGTGTCATTAAAAGAAGAGCAGCCCCTATCAATGCCTCTTTTACCGCCGAACATTGACGGCGAAATGCCTTTTGACTCTTTAGAAAACTTTTTCTAATTTGCTTGTTTTTTTTTATAAAAAAAACTCCCCCTTTTGACTCCCCAGGCGTTTAGGGATACCTTAAAAAGTTACAAATTAATTTATTAACAAAAAACTTAATTATTAAGCATGTTGACTCCCACAATAAATTTCCTTCAGTGGAACGCGCGCAGCCTTAGAAATAAACGACACTGGCTGAGTCAAAACATTTTTCTTGAAGCCGATATCATTGGTATCCAAGAAACCTTTTTTCAAGCCAATGACCAAATCATTTTTAAAAACAAAATTACTCTTCGACAGGATCGTGACCCCCCTAACCATAGAGGTGGTGGCACCCTCTTAGCTATCTCGAAACATATCCCATTTCAAAAAACCTCTTCTATGCCCCACTCATAGTCCTTCTTTACTAGAGCAAGAGGATAGCAATATCACGGATTTAGGGAAATGTGAAATCTTTCTTTTGATTAAAATGGGGGGGGGGGGGTTGTGAAATTAAAGTGTGATAAGTGACTAAGCCTTAAAAACAGTGAATAAAAGTTACTATTTTTTAAGATAGTGACATTAAGTGAGAAAAGTGACTCACGCCCAGCCTTACAACATTTGATCGAAGTTCCAAAACACATTAAATAAAAGTCATATATTTGAATCTAATACTGTTTCTATTCAATGCAGGTAAATAGTTACAAAACCTTTGACTCAAGCAATTTGACTCAAGACATAGCAGTTTCTGGAGTTTCTAGTAATATTTGGAGTCATGGGCCAGAAATTCGAATCTGAGGGAAAAAAGGTATGTATCAGAGAAAGTACATTTTGTGTCTGAATACATAACATAAAACATCGTGTGCACTAATTAATTAGCATATTTGAGAGCTTGAGGGTTTTAAGCAATTAAGATGGAATTCTAAAACGTGAAAATCTGATCATTAGATCAAAGTGTTTTTTTTTTTTTTTTGGCCCACTGTACATCGATACCCAGACAAAAACTCAGCAGAATAAAATTTTCAATGCGTTATGTAATGATTACAGATGTTTGATATAAAAAATGTAAATAAAAAGTAATAACTATATCACATTATTAATAACAAATTAAAATTCATTTATGTTTGTGATATAATTTAAAGAGCAACCATAATCTTTACTGGTCTCCCCTTTCTCACAGTATAGATTTTCCATCCTATCTATGACTGCATTTTGTCTCTTATAAATGAAAATAGGACTATTTATTTCCTGGTTTTATATTATTCTTTTAAAACAAAGTAAGGGACAGCCATGATATTTTATATTATTATACATGAAAAGTGAGCAAAAAATTAGTTAATCAGTGAACACGTAGAAAGGAAAGGCATACTTTACTTAAATCTTTAAAAACCATGTGAATGCTATCAGTTTGTCCATCTACTTGCACATTTGTGATAACGTTCAATTAAAATTATCACATTTTGTGATAATTTTAAAGGGTTGTCACTCTCTTAACAAAGCCAAAATTAAGAGCTCTTGAGGACTTTCTTGAAAACACTAAGGATTTCTTTCAAAAATTAAGGACCTTAAACATAGTATAATAATTGTTTATCCTCAAGTATATTTATACCCCCAGTTAGAGTGCCAATTATTTAACTTCTTATTATAAAAAATAAATAAATAAGTAAACAATTATACTGCAAGTACTGATACTATTGCATTTATCACCAGGCTTTGTCAAAGTGGGCCCAGGCGAATTTTGCGAACTCGGGTCGGGCTTGTTCGAGTGAACCCACTTAAAGAAACTAACCTCTTTCCAAGGTGGGTTTTTTCAAAATTTATTGAACGAGAGTTCAATAAATAGAGAGTCATAAAGTTTAGCTTAAAAAGTAAAATAATTATTCTTAGAACAAGACTTTCAAATAATTAAAGAAAAATTAAATTAATATTTATTCAATTAATTTTAAGAGTATAATAATGTGCCTTTAATTAAAATGGAAAAATGATGTAAGTGTTCTTTAAAGAACAATGGGGATCCTTAAACTTTACGGATATTTTTTATTTATATAAAATTATAATTATTGTTATTATTAATAAAACTTCCATTACAAGTGTCTAACTCTTAGCATGACACAAATATTGCATTCTTTTAAGACTGATTACAATGATTTAAATAAGAAATTAAATCAAACAACTTCATTCATAAAAAAGTATCAGTTTTTATGAAATGAAATTATTACAACAAGTTTTATATTTCGCTACTAGACACGCATAACATACTCCGTTGTGGGGTAATCCAGCTAAATATTCAGTTACTCCATCCCCCTCACCTCTACTTTCGCTAAAGTATACGAACGGATGCTACTTCAAAGACTCCTTAATTTTAGCTTTAAACAAAATATCTTCCCTCCCTCCCACACTGGCTTCCTCCCCTTTCGTGACTGTAACACTACTCACTCAATACTCTACCATGACATAAGAGAAGCACGTGAAGGGAGAAAATTTATTGTTTGTGTCGCACTCGATCTAGTTTTTGCATACGACAACGTATGGATTGATGGTCTCCTCACCAAACTTCTTTCGGTCGGCATTTCTGGAAAAACAGCGCTCTTCTTACAAAATTTTCTTTCCAATAGAACCTTCTACATCTCTTGGCGCAACACCCGGTCTAAAGATTTCTAGCAACCCCAGGGCCTCCCACAGGGCAGAGTCCTCTCCCCTCTTCTTTTTATGTTTTACCTTAAAGACATTCACAAACACCTTCCCACTGGATTTCAAATTCTTGTGTTCGCTGATGACATCTACATTTATTACGCTGCAAAATCTTTTGACAGGGTTATTGCTAAACTCCAAGATGCCCTCATTGCCATTCAAACTTGGTGTACGGATTGGAGAATGGTTTTTTCACATTCAAAAAGTGCAACTATTAACTTCTCCAACAAACGTCTCTCACCTACAATTCAGTTAACAATCTTTAACGAACGAATTCCCCAAGTCAACTCCATCAAAATTCTCGGCATCTATTACACCGCAAACATTTCTTTCCTCGGTCATTTTCAATACCTAAAAAAGAAATGTTTAAAAAAATTAATGCACTCCGTTGCATCTCTAGTACACAGTGGGGGTCTCGAACCTACCACCTCACTCAGATTGTAAACGCTACTATCAGAAGCACTTTAGAGTATGGCAGCCCAATCCTCTTCTCTGCGCCAAAATCACATCTCCGAGTAATCGAAACAATTTACAACTCTAGCCTCCGCGCAGCAACAGGCCTCCCACGCTGGACTCCAATTCATATCCTCCACAAAGAAGCTGGCACCACCCAATATCGCACAGACTTGTTTTAGCAGCAAAGAAATTCTACCTCCGTTACTGCTCCCTTGGATCTCACTCCCCAATGAATCGAATTTTGCATAAATTTCATTTTACTAGACTTAAAAAGAAACCCCACCTTTTCCTCAAATTTCAGGACATCTTCAACCAAAAGGGCATAAGCAAATACAATATCATCCCCTTCCACATTCCAGCATTCCTCACAGATCTCCCGAACCACCATCTTTATGTACACAATCTTCCATTCCAAACTACGAAAAATCCCAACGAAATCCTCCCTCTCTTTCAGGAAACCCTCCACACCCTTTGGAAAGATTATACCATCCTGGCTACCGATGCCTCAAAATCCAATTCGAACACAGGTATTGCGGCTGTTAACTCAAAGAACAATATGTCCTATATTTCTCAAATCCACCCTATTAGCTCAGTGTGCACAGGAGAAGTTTTAGCAATTTGGTTAGCAATCACAAAAATCACTACCGAGTATCTGGATTACGTTATTTTATCGGACAGTAAATCCGCAATCACTGCCCTCATCTCGGCTACCCATAAATCCCCCCACAGCATCCTCCTCCTACAAAATAAGATCGTTTCAGCAACTGCAAAAGTTAAATCAATTACAATAGCCTGGACACCAGCACACGTTGGCATCCCACCCAATGAAACCGCGGATAAACTGGCCAAACATGCCACCAATGCTCCTCGAGCCATCCCCCTTATCTCACCTGAGGACTTCAGAAGTCATCGCTACGAGTGATTATTTGGCGAACCGAGACGAGTTGCTGCTATTTGAACGTGGCAGTTTTTTTGTTTTGATTTGTGAAACTTAGAATGTAAGTAATCTTATCTTTTTTCATCTTGTTTATGAGTTAAACCCTAGTGGAGTGAAGACCCCTCTCCCGTGCATCGGTCTTTGATGTCTCCCTGCGGAGAATGACGACGATTAACAGCGGAAGATTCGGAGTTCTAGGCGAAGTACGGGACATGAACTGCGGGAGTTCGACTGTCGAGTCGATGCCTCTTCTTATTGAGAGCCTCCCCGCAACCCCAAATGAAGAGGTTTCTAGGGTTATAAATGAACCTCTTAGGATTGATAGCGTTAATGAATACTCAAATTATGGACAAAAATTTTCGAATACTACCCAACAACTTGACTATGCCAATAGTGCGCACATTGGAGTTATCACGCAAGAACAAAATTCCCTTCAAAAAGTTATAGACTTACTTATGAAAGAGAAAAATAATGCTAATCATAAAATTGAGGAGTAAGCTGCTCAAATCACTAAATTAAATAATAAAATTGATGAACTTTTGGATAAAATCTCGGACCTAACAAGCAAATTAGGACAAGATAAAAACAATCCCCCTGAAACTACTCAGAGAGAAGTTAATAATAAGAGAAAAAAGTCCACTAAAAATAAAAATTCTAAAAATTCTGTTGTTGCAGTAAGTAAGGAAACCTTCCACCCTGTAAATTTCCCCCCATTGATAATCACAGACAGTGATGATGCCACGCTAATCAAAAAACAAAAATTAGATTCAGAAAAGGATCAAAATAATGCTATTACCGAAATCACTATAGACGAAATTTGTAACTACTGGGAAACCCAAATAGATTGTGATGATAGTACGAGCAATTTAAATAATAATGAAAATTTAAATAATAACTTTGATGTCACTACTATAAATGAGGACTCTGAATCACTCTCTGATTTCAGAGTACAAAAACATAACAGGGAAGAATCCCACCGATAATCGTAAACGATTCCAGCCACAACTGGAAGACAATTAGATCTCTTATTAAAAATCTCAACGTCACAAATTTCACCGGAAAAAGTTTCGGAGACGAAACTAAAATTAAGCTAAACGCAATAGACGACTTAAGAAAAGTCACAAAACTTTTTGAGGAAAAGAAGGTTTTGCATCATACCTTCAAACTACAGATGGACAAACCCATTAGAGTCGTCTTAAAAAACATACCTAAAGACATCAGCATTGATGAATTAAGAGATAATCTCTTATGCCGCGGCTTTACTTTATGCGAATACGACATCAAACAAATGTTTCGATACGTGAACGGTGTCAAGAAATCCTTATCGAACTTTATTGTCGCCGTTCCAAAAAATGAAAAAAATAAAGAAATCTTTGATCTCACTGACAATGCAGCTTAAAATTAAAGTCGAATCATATAAAGGAAGAAACCGCATAACACAATGTTATCGATGTCAAGCCTTCGGACACGTGCAAAGCGCATGTTTCCATACTCCAAAGTGCCTAAAATGACCTGCTCAAAACCCAAAGAAAAGGAACCCACATGCATTAATTGTTCTGGTACGCACGCAGCTAACGCACAGATCTGCCCAAAATATCCCAAACTTGAACCCAAGCAGATGATCATGACAAACCACAATAACGGAAACATATACAATAATAGAACTAAACCAAACCGCAGTTATGCTGATGTTTCTCAGCGAAAAGAAGATCAGAGACATCAGAAGCATTAATAATGATACCATGACTGTAGTAGATGAAGCTAAGGATGTAATGATTGACTTAAAAAACCTTCTTGGTGAAATTAAAAATAGCGGTCTTCTGGAATTGCTGAGAAACGGAAAAAATTCCAATTATCATCATGACAACTAAGACAAAAATTATACACCACCTACAAATTGTTAATTGGAATGCAAATGGAGTTCACGAGAATCTTTACGAGTTAAAGGATTTCATTTCGCGATACGCCCCTGACGTTGTTGTCATTACCGAGTCTCACTTAAATAAACAAAAGAAAGTTAAGATACCAAATTACACCACCTATAGAGTGGATAGACCATATAGAGGTGGCGGAGTCGCAATTATTATTAAAAACAGTCTCTCTCATCACGAGGTAACAAAAGATACCAGTGGCGGCATAGAATATATCACTATCACCTTACAACATGGCAATAGTAGCATCAATATCACGGGAGTCTACAACCCCCCCCCCAAGCATACTATCACTGAGACACAGTCAAAAAACTTTTTCATTAACAGTCAGAATACAATTGTTTTGGGGGACTTCAATTCTAAGCACTCCATCTGGGGCTGCAACCGTACGAATGTTAATGGGATAAATCTTAAAAAAACTCATAAATAAATACAACCTCACTGTCATAGCCCCACTCGAACCCACATACTACCCCAATAATAGTTCTCAAATTCCAGACATTCTGGATTTTGCTATCACCAATATCAAAATACCGATGTGCAGCTCTGTTATTAAAGAATTAACCTCAGATCATAGACCTGTTCTCTTAAATGTTGGCATATCTGTAACTCACACGCCCAAAATGATTAAAACCACAAACTGGGACCTTTTTCAAAATATCCTAACTACCAAACCACCTCTCTAGACTTAAATAACCCAAACGACATCAACAATCAAATCACTAGCATTGGGAACATCATCACTAGCGCATACGAGGAAGCTTCCACAGATAAAGAATATAAAATTAATTTTCTCATACTCCCTCAAGAAATCAGAAACCTAGTGAAAACTAGAAATTGGTGTAGGAAAAAATTCAAACGAACCTGTGACCCGAATCATAAAACAGAGATGCTTGAACTAAATAAAATCATTCACAAAGAGACCAGAAAGTATAAAAAATTACAGTGGAATGACAAGATCAAAAATCTAACAACTGAAAACAATTCAGTCTGGAAAATGGCCAAGGCCCTCAAAACTGACCAAGTGATTAGCAAACCAATTAAAACCGATAATGGTTTTGCATGTACTAACACTGACAAGGCCGAAGCCTTTGCCACACATATGGCTAAGCAATTCTCCCTTAATGATGATCATGATATCGGCACACATAATATTGTCAATACCACTGTGTCGGACTTCCTAGTCTCTAACTCCCAACTCACCCCTATCGAACCCACCAATAATTACGAAGTACAAAATATTATCAAGAAGCTAAAATCAAGGAAGGCCCCAGGTGCTGACAATATTAAGAATAAAATGGTTAAACTTTTACCAAATACTTACATCTCAACCTTAACAGATATTTACAATGCCTGTCTGCACTTAAATTATTTTCCCACAAACTGGAAGAAGGCAACCATTATTCTGATTCCCAAAGCAAATAAAAACCTAACCTTACCCGAGAGCTTTAGACCAATCAGCCTACTGTGTATTTTTGGTAAAAATTCTAGAAAGTATACTGTATAACAGAATAAAACCTTTTCTAGGCTGCCTGCCTAATGATCAGTACGGTTTCAGAAAAAACTTAGATACCACGAAACAACTCCTTCGAATCATTTATTTCATTGGTAAGGGCCTGCACAACAAACAGACGACCGCATTTCTCATGCTCGATATCAGCAAAGCATTTGATCGAGTTTGGCATGCTGGAATCGTGCACAAGCTAATTAATTTAAACTTTTCCTATGGCATTGTAAAAATAATACATAACTACTTATCAAACCGTACCTTTAATATTAAACTAAATAGTGGTGTTTCATCCAGGAGAAAAATAAATGCGGGTGTTCCCCAAGGGAGCATTCTGGGACCGATACTTTTCATTATTTATACCCACAATTTCCCCATATTTCGCGACGACCACAACAGTATCACGGCGTTTTACGCTGACGATACTGGAATCTTGCAGAAATCTCTCAAACCAGATACCGCACTTCAAAAACTACAAAACAAGTTATATGATGTTGAAGACTGGGGCCTACATTGGAAGTTCAAACTAAATGCTAGTAAATCGCAACTATTAATAATACAAAAGAATAGAAAGTCCTACTCAAATAAATACCAACTAGTTCTCTTCAACAACACCGTACCCATTGTTGATAAAGCTATTTACTTAGGATTAACCATTAATAAGAAATTCACCTGGTCTGATCATGTAAATAACATTAAAAATAAAGTATATGCAGCAACCAACAAACTTCAAACACTTTTTCATAACCGACACCTTAGTTTAAGACTGAAAAAACTCCTGTATACCTCCATGGTACGTCCTATCATGACGTACGCCTCACCTGCCTGGTGTAACGCCTCCGAAAAAGACCTCAAAAAACTTATCGTACTCCAAAACAACATCTTGAGAAAGCTCACGGGAGCGAGATGGTTTATCCGAAACAACGCCATTCATAGAGATCTTAACATTGACCGCTTTGACCATCATTTCAACAAGTTAAACAGAAGCTTCTTTATTAAAGCCGCCACCTGCGATACCGCAAATTTTAATGATATTTTCGACTGCATAAATCTCAAAGAGGATGCAAAAATTCGACCCATTGCACATTTCTACACTTTTGATATCATACTAACATTTAACAACACAAACACTCACTAAGTTATTCACACAGGACTTTAACAGTCTCTACTTAAACAGAGCCACAATTACTTACACATATACACACATCCTCACAATCCTTTAACTCGCCCTTTGTATGTATTTCCAAACTGTAAATTCTGTAAATAATTATTAGTGTTTATCTTCCCATAGTATTTTAATTTTATCTTTTTTCATGTACTTCTTGGTACTTGCAATTTTGTTATTGCCTAATATTGGCAAAGTGCCATCTTTCTTCTCTCGAGAACTCCATTTTGCTACCCAAACTTTAAATTTGTCATGTATGTTTCTTAGTTTAATTCCAGGATGAATGGGAAAAGGGCCGTAAGGCCTCAGATGCCCAGTTCCACTACAACGAACGAACGAACGAACACCTGAGGACTTGTCATATTCAGCAGTTCTAGACTCAAGCTGCGAACTCAATAACCTCCGGACTAACTCAAAATACCACAAGCGTTTCCCTTTTGGTCACCCAGTTAATAAAACCTCCCTTAATCAACTCCCAAACCGAAAATATGATATCTTAATCTCGCGTCTCCGAAGCAACACAATCCAACTTAACGAAATATATGCAAAAATAGGACTAATTGACACCCCTTTGTGCGATCACTGTCAATATCCAGAATCTGCTATCCATTTTCTCTTTCAATGCAAAAAGTTTGAACATCAGAGACAGGCTCTGCGAGCCTCAATAGGAGTTTTCCCACTTTCCCTACATCGTCTTCTTAGTTATGACCCTCATGATAATCTTCTTAAAAACTTAGTGGTTTTCTTAATTTCTACTAAACGTTTCTAGTTTCCAGTTTTCAAACCCATAATTAAATACAGTTACAAATTATTAAATGTTTTTTAAGCCTCCCTGATCGCCTGGGAAAAAGAGGTTGAATTACATTTTTTTTAAAGAATTTTCGTTTGATGAACGTGTCTCTCCAAAAATGTTGGACTCACCAAATGTTGGATTTATTAATCCAATCTCTCCAAAAGTGTTTTGGAAATTTTTTTTATAATTTCGATCTCCAGGAATAATGCTAAGTTCACTATGAACTTGTTTGGCTTCCTCAAGAACAACGTTCACTCTCACTTCTCATCGTCATTATCATCACCTGCAACAATGCAACTCATCTAAAACTCCATTCTACAGCAGAGGGGATAAAAGCGTGAAGCAGAGATCCCCTACCAACCAACCAACCAACCAAAGTTGGTGGTTTTTTGACTTGTTTCGAACGAAGGTGGTGGTTTGAAAGTTTGAAAGTTTTTTTTTTAGGTCGCTGACGTGACTGAAGAGAAGCCACGTTTAAATTGTAATTCGAATTACTATGATTCCCCAGAGTATCAATATTTTTATGTTGGATGACAAATGAGCATCTATGAATTTATAGTAATATGTTAAAAATACCCGCCTTATTTCAGGATTACCAAAACACAGGTAAGCCACTTTGACTTTTTTCCTTTTGGGGGCCATCCGATCAAAATGACTAATCTCGTAGATTACCAGTGGTGCTCCAAGGTACCCATAGAAGATATACTGGCTCAAGCCAAAAAAAAACGGCACAACAGATATATGGTTCAGCATTGAAGCTAAAGAAAAATCTTGTGCTATACCACAAACCTCACCGGTGCGCCTTAAAGCAGGCTTAAATGCTTCTGTACCGACCAAAAGAATTAAAAGTATAAGATTCCAAAAAAGCGGGTCGCTCCTTATTCAATGTGACGACACAGAGACCGCAAAACACATCTTAAAGATAAACACAATCCTAGAGATTCCTGTAGCAGCTAAATGCCTTCTTGAATGTATTTCCACCAAATTTATCCTCCGGAACTTTCCTATTGAAACCTGGGTTTCATACATAAGTCGGGAGTTCAATTCAGAAAACAAGACACAGGCTCTAGAAATTCGTCGGTTTTTTAAAAAAGGGAAACCGACAACCACAATTCTTTTCAACATCCTTGGCACAGATGTCCCAGAGAAAATCCGTCTTTGGTATCAATACTATGAAACTAAACCATTCCAAGATAGCGTAACCTTATGCAAAAACTGTTGGGGTTTTGGCCATCCCGAGAAATACTGTAAATCCCCAACCAGATTCCACAACTGTGGAGGCCTATCCTCTGAACATCAGGGCCCGTGTACTAGGGACCAGTGTTGCAGGAATTGTAACGGCAACCATAATCCAGTTCAGCGTGATTGCCCAGCATTTTTAAATTTTGAGAAACTACTCAAAATTAAGTCTACTCATCATGTTCCGATGAGTGAAGCTAGACAAATAGCTTATTTAAAAAAAACCTCATACGCAGAAATAACGCAGTCAGTGCCAGGAGAATTCATTACCCGCGCAGAGTTAAAATCGGAACTTAACAAGTTCGCGGGATCCATGCAACAACTAGTCGAGAATACCTGCGCAAAGCAAGTTTCTATACTGGCGGCCCAAATCGAGAATTTGATGGCCTCCATAAATAATATTCTTATCCCAGCGATAACAAACATTCAACGAAGCACGACTGTCCAGAGTGCACTGACAGATACGAAAATCTCAACCCACCCGTCCGACTTCTCTCCAGAGCGGGCAAAAAAAAAAAAAGAAGAAATCAAATACATCCCCAACTTATGTGCAATTCACTACAAAACCTCTCCTAATAGCTGATCAACCAGTAGTCCAAGAACTTCATATGCCTATGGACAACTCCTTATCAATGCCTCTTATACCTTTGAATAACGATGAGGATGAATTATCTCTTGAACCCTAAGAAAATGTTTATTCAAAAAAAAAAAAAAAAGACTCTTATTGCATACTCTTTCCCAGGCGTTTAGGAAAACTGATAAAAAAAAACTTTTATTTATTTCTTATTAACTATGTCAATTCCGATCTTTAATATAATTCAATGGAACGCGCGCAGCCTTAGAAATAAACGTCACTGTCTGAGTCAAAATGTCTTTTCAGAAGCCGATATTATTGCAATACAAGAAACCTTTTTTTCAAGCCAATGACCAAATCAACATTAAAAACAAAATAACTCTCCGACAGGATCGTGACCACCCTAACCATAGAGGTGGTGGCACCCTCTTAGCTATCTCAAAACATATTCTTTTTCAAAAAATTTATTTTCAAAATCTCCCTCTTTCCCGAATTGAGATACTCGGCGCCAAAATCCAAGTTAATAATAGACAAATCACGGTAGTAAATATCTATTCCCCAGACGGAAATTATTCCTCACAATGGTTGGAAAAGTTCTTTTCCAATACTGAGAAACCCTTCATCATTGTCGGAGATTTTAACGTAAGACACCGAGCCCTCGGCTCTGCCTCGTCCTCCCAAACTGCGGATATCTTCCTCGACTGGATCCTATCAAATAATATCACTATCTTGAATACAAATACTCCCACCCATTTTAGCGGCCCACATCATCAACAGACATTATTATACCTTACCCTAGTATCCCCTGAACTTTTCCAGAAATCTTCTTTCTATGTCTTTCCAGACCCATTTGATAGTGACCATTTTCCAGTTTTAACCAAAGTTAAATTTTCCTTAAATAACCCTTGTCCACCACGCCCGTACCTACTTTTGCAAAATGCACAGAATGAAATCGCTGAAGTTCTTTCAAACAATAATTTCAATGCAAGGAACATAGAAAATGCTTGCAATTCCGTAGTCAAAGACAACACCCGATTTACAAAATTTTCCCCATCCCACGACTCCGTGGTGGGATCAAAAATGCGTTTTTCTCTTAGGACAAAAGCGGAAATTTTTGCGTAAGGCAAAAAAACAAGTCTCATCCACATATTGGCTGAAATACAAACACTACTCCGCCCAACTCCGCCAATACATTAAAAGCAGAAAAAGAACTTATTGGGACAAAATTTGTTCCAACTTAGGGTCTTAAAAAACATTTTTAAAATCTTAAAAAGCATCTCAACGCGAAATTCCTCTGCTCCCGCCGGAAATTTGATTTTAACCCACCAAGTGACAGATATCAATTGCCCACTCAACCAAGCGAACCGTTTGGGGGAGCACCTTTTTAAAGCTCAAAGCCCCTGTCCAATTCCTTTTTCATTTAGGGGCACAGGCCACAATCACTTGGATATCCCCTTCACGCGTACCGAACTGGATGCTGCTATACATAGAACTTGTTTTAGCCGCAAAGAAATTCTACCTCCGTCACTGCTCCCTTGGATCTCACTCCCCAATGCATCGACTTTTGCATAAATTTCATTTTACTAGACTTAAAAAGAAACCCCACCTTTTCCTCAAGTTTCAGGACATCTTCAACCAAAAGGGCATAAGCAAATACAATATCATCCCCTTCCACATTCCAGCATTCCTCACAGATCTCCCGAATCTCCATCTTTATGTACACGATCTTCCATTCCAAACTACGAAAAATCCCAACGAAATCCTCCCTCTCTTTCAGGAAACCCTCCACACCCTTTGGAAAGATTATACCATCCTGGCTACCGATGCCTCAAAATCCAATTCGAACACAGGTATTGCGGCTGTTAACTCAAAGAACAATATGTCCTATATTTCTCAAATCCACCCTATTAGCTCAGTGTGCACAGGAGAAGTTTTAGCAATTTGGTTAGCAATCACAAAAATCCCTACCGAGTATCTGGATTACGTTATTTTATCGGACAGTAAGTCCGCAATCACTGCCCTCATCTTGGCTACCCATAAATCCCCCCACAGCATCCTCCTCCTACAAAATAAGATCGTTTCAGCAACTGCAAAAGTTAAATCAATTACAATAGCCTGGACACCAGCACACGTTGGCATCCCACCCAATGAAACCGCGGATAAACTGGCCAAACATGCCACCAATGCTCCTCGAGCCATCCCTCTTATCTCACCTGAGGACTTGTCATATTCAGCAGCTCTAGACTCAAACCGCGAACTCAATAACCTCCGGACTAACTCAAAATACCACAAGCGTTTCCCTTTTGATCACCCTGTTAATAATCCCCCTTAATCAACTCCCAAACCGGAAATATGATATCTTAATCTCGCGTCTCCGAAGCAACACAATCCGACTTAACGAAATATATGCATAAATAGGACTAGTTGACTCCCCTTTGTGCGATCACTGTCAATATCCAGAATCTGCTATCCATTTTCTCTTTGAATGCAAAAAGTACGAACATCAGAGACAGGCTCTGCGAGCCTCAATAGGAGTTTTCCCACTTTCCCTACATCGTCTTCTTAGTTATGACCCTCATGATAATCTCCTTAAAAACTTAGTGGATTTCTTAGTGTCTATCAAACGTTTCTAGTTTCCAGTTTCCAAACCCATAAATACAGTTACAAATTATTAAATCTTTTTTTTAAGCCTCTCTGATCGCCTGGGAAAAAGAGTTTCAATTACATTTTTTTTAAAGAATTTTCGTTTTGATGAACGTGTCTCTCCAAAAGTGTTGGATTCCCCAAATGTTGAATTTATTAATCCAACCTCTCCAAAAGTGTTTTGGAAATTTTTTTATTTTTTATTTTTATTTTTTTTTAAAATTCCGATCTCCAGGAAAAATACTAAGTTCACTATGAACTTGTTTGGCTTCCTCAAGAACAGCGTTCACTTCTCATCGTCGTCATCATCACCAGCAACAATACAACTCATCTAAAACTCCATTCTACAGCAGAGGGGATAAAAGCGTGAAGCAGAGATCCCCTACCAACCAACCAATCAACAAGTGACATCTCCCTACTATAACTCCAACCTAAAAGTATAAATTAGTGCAGTTAGAATGTTCCGAACCTTTTTTTTTTACTTAATCAAGATGTTTTGGTCAGCTCTGCTCATTCTATTTGTTATTAAAGGTATGAGATTTTAATTTGCATATCATTTATTTTCATTAATTTGATTATACTTATTTAAAAGTAAAATTTGTCTAATATAAAGCAATGTTTTATACTTTTCTAAATTAAAAGCTATAAAAATATTAAAACAATCTCCGTTTCCTATTTTGTTTTAAATCTAAATTTTTCTGATATTTTTAGTATTTGTTAAATTTTAGCCCTTCTTTGCTTAATTTCTTGTCGATATTTCAATATGATCAAATTTCGCCGGATGAAAAAATTTAATTCAAGCTATCTGATTTAACATCTCCGCAACAGAATTCTTTTAATTTTAAAGTTATTCCCCAAAAAATTAAAAATATTCATTCGAATCTTTGTTCAAAATACAAAATGGCGTTATATAAATGATTTTAACGCATTAAACACAGAATAGTTCAGTTCAAACTGATCCCTTAACAGAGAAAGCTTTATTTCCGAAATGCAAAATTTTGAAAAAAAAAAATTAGGAATACATTTTTAACGTATTTATTATAGCCCCTTTTTTTATTGATAATCTGTTTTTTATTCTCATCTTTATTCAAAAAAACTAATGAAATTGATAGGAAGTATATTTCTCACGGTCTTATAAAGTAATAAAATAAGCTAGAATAAGTTCAGTAAAATCTTTTACCTTTAATGGTAAAATCTTTTACCATTTAAAGTTGTTTCGACCAATCTTATATTAAGTAATAAATAATCAATCAATGTAAAAAGGTTTTTTCGCGAGTTTCTTTCGATAAACTAGTTCCCTAATTATGTGCAGACATTTTTCAATTCGCTTTAAGTTTCCTTGATGCGGCGAAATACACAAAAGAAAATACGAAAAAAATTATTAGCGGACAGCGATTAGCAAATATTTTCCAGTCTGCTAAATTGAGGGTGTAGAAAATTGAAACATCGAAAAATGTTTATTCAGAAAATGTTTGATTTCACAATTAAAAATATATACATCATAAATTAGCGTAACTAAGAGTAACCCATCGTGTTACTGGGATTGCATCTCATTACGTGAAAATCTGATCATTGGACCAAAATTTATTAATGTGCGAAATAAAAAAAAGACATTGATTGCAAGTGCCTAGTAAAATAATTGAAACCATAAACACATTGTCATTTTTTCATGAACAAACTACCGTATATTCCGGCGCATAACGCGCCCCGGCGTATAACGCGCACCCGTAATTTCTAATACTTTTTTTAAATTTTAAGATATACTCTTCGTATAACGCTCACGAAAATTAGGATTGTACATGTGCAATATTTCGTCTTTCAAGATCGTAAATAAAAAGTTTTTTTCCCTTTCTTTTGCAAAAATAAAAGAACTGAATTTGACATGTATGTGAGGGTAGAGTTGAAAGAGTAATAATGTGATTCTGAGAAAAGAGATGTAGTCGTATTCAGCAGTGCAGGTGTGTGGAAGAATGTTGTTCCCCACATTATAGAAGTAAGGGGGGGAGGGGTATCTGGAATGCTGTCTATTGTGTATGTCTCAAAAGCATACCACGAATCAGGAGACAAAACGTAATTCCTCTTCGGCCAATCGCACCATTTGATGTCCTGCCTTTGAAAAGTAAACATTGTAAACTTCAAGAATTCAGCGTAGTTTTTAGTAGTAGACATGGCTCCTATCAAACGAAGCAAACACAGCGCTGGATTTAAATGCAAAGTAATTCAGTTTGCGAAAGAAAGTGGAAATCGGGCTGCGGCGAGACATTTTGGTATTGGGGAAAGCTCGGTGCGTGAATGGAAGAAAAATGAACAAAAAATAATGGATATGCCTAAGGATAAGTGTGCATTGCGTACAGGACTAGCAAAATGGCCGAAAATGCAGCATTTCAAATAATCTGGACGGATCAGAAGATGACTGTTTATTTATGGATGAGGGTAACACAGATGATGAAGACGAAACAGATTGTGATGACGTGCCTGAAGAAATAACGGAAGACGAATATAATGAACTATTTATGTAATAACGAAAATGAATAAAGTATATAGGTAAAGGTATGTTATTTCTTTAAAATAAAGTTTTTTTCTATATTAAATTTTTTTTAATCAATAATTTTTTATATTCGGTGTATACCGCGCACCCGTAAATTCCAATATTATTTTTTGTATTAAAAGTGCGCGTTATACGCCGGAATATACGGTAAGTACTTTTCTCTTTCAGCACTAAAAGCAGATGTACAATCTTGCGGTGGTCTAGATCCAATCGATGTCTGCCAATATGACATTACTAAAGTATTTGTCCCATTTGATGAAATTCAACTTGCAAGGTTTTGTTAGTAAGTAAAATTTTATAAAGTCTTAAAAATTCTGAGAACCCCAACTTACAATAATAAAAATAAATTTTTTGTATAATGCCAATATGTTGTTGATTTTTAAAGATTCATCTTCATGAAAATCTGAGCATTATAAACTAAATGCTTTAGTGTATTTTCAGTAGTTTGTAAACGTTAATTCTGAAAGCTTTTTCTAATCACTAAAAAAGCCATATTTCAATCATTACTGCCATTTTATAACCATCGTGTGAGCAGCCGACCCAGATTCGGGTTTACGACTACTAATGGTTAAACTCCGTAACCTTGTAATTTTGAACCCAACCCAGAAGACTAGGGAACTCCGGGTCAAGTATTGGGATAAATTTGCCTATGAGTCGGTGGTGAATCGGGTGGAAAAAATTGATTGTTTAACACCTTGATGGGTTAACTGTTAAGTGCGGACACAGCTCAAAACGTTCTAAATAATAATAATAAAAAAAAAATTTCCGATTTAACCAAAGTTTAATTACTAAGCGAGGAATTATATGCTTATTTTTCCTTACTTATTTAAACATTAAGCTTAATCATTACGGGACTGAAGTCTTGGAGTTTGGGATCGTGGTAGGAAGGTATATTTCAGATATTTTTAGGTGAAGTCTTCACATTCAGAACTCAAAAAGGTTAAAGTGAGTTTCAGAGCCCTAAATTCATAAAGCGCAAATTTACTACCATTATTATAAATTTATACCTCTATTGGTATCCTTGTAATAATTCCATGATATACACTAAGTGATTTATTAAAATAGACATTATATTTCGAATTAAGATTTAATAGTTTATTCGTAAAAAGAAAAAATTATAATCAGAGCAATTTTAAACACTTATTCAAAAGCTATGTTTATTTTCGTAAATGGGTGTGTCCATTTTTGTGAACATGTAATTTGAACTTAGGTTATCGCAGAATTTTTAAATCTTGACTGTTTCCGCTTTTTAAAAAGAGGCACGTGAAATGCTTTCACACATGAAAAGTGAGGATTTTGAAGTTTTTAAGGAATTTGATCAAAAATTTATTTTAATGATTTTGTGTTACTTTCTGGCATAAAGTCCGTAACTATTTCTAAACGTAGCATGTATACTGTATGTTACTTTAACATGTTCAAACAGAGCATCATATTTCTAACGCCCAACTTATTTTTTAGTTTGATAATTTTTGGTTGAGTTGTGCTTATCGCTTGCATAGCTGATTCATTCTCGCATTTATGTTTGTTACACTTTTTTTTAATTTGATGCCTCGTCTATTATGTTTGAACACTCAAACTCCTATTTTCTGAGTAACTACCAAGCCTACCTTTTGGAATCCTCTTTTTTACTGAGAGGTCACGTGCGTGCACTTAGTCTACAGTATTCTCCGGATGCCCCCTGACGGGGGCGGGACGGGGTTAAGCATTGATGCTACTATGCACTCCGTAAGCTATTCCGTATTAGTAAGTTGATCCTTAAAATGTTTTAAGTAATAAAATGTATCCATAATCTATTTGAAGCAATGTTCAAAAATACTACAAATGCGTAAAAGAGCACGAAGAGGAATTTCCCCCAGATGAGCAAGATTTTTGTGGACATGCTTTAGTGCTGAAGAAAGCGCAACCTCTACTGGAAGAGTTATGCGACAGGGATACTCAACTCTACAAAGGTAAAGATACAAAGTTCTCTAATGTGTACGTTTGGTGTAGCTTTGTTTCTAGAAAATACTTGGCAGTAACCTATTGTAGTAACGAAGTTAACTAATACGTACGGATACTGTTTGTAGCTTTATTGCAAGCAAATACTTAATAGTCAATACTTGGTAGTAACATACTGTAGTAAAGTTTACTAGTATGTAGGGATACAGTTTTTAGTTGCTTGAAAATACTAGTAATATATTTCTGGTAAACATTTTGATGTAGAAAAAATGGATATCTCTAGTTCTTTTGATACAAACATTAACATCAAATTTAAAGATAAAAAATAAATAAATAAATTCTTTAAATAAATAAATTTAGGCAGATAGACGAAAGTATAGGATATTTTTCGAGGGAATATTTCTGAATTATTTAGAATTAATTGTGTTGGGCTGGGAACTCGTTCGGGAGAACGGGGGTTCAAATCCAGGAAGTAGAAGACTCCCCGTATAGTAAATAGTGACTGGTGCACGCTAAGTCTTTCTAGTCCCAAAGTCCTCTTAACAAATTATACCTCTGGCAGTGTTGTATTAGAGATTGATCGTTTTCTAGTTCAGGTCAAAATTACTATCTGTGGATGAATGGCTGTATGAATGGGTCCGCCTTATAAACGAGTGTGACAGAAGTTTAATTCTTGGCTATAGATGACTCTACTGGAAAACAATCGCACCCTAGTGCCTTAATGGCCTACGACAACAGAAATTGCGTGTGTCAAATGAGGATTTCATATGTAGGTATAGTAAAATAAAGTGAAGCTAAAATATAATCCTCAATCTCTCTTTAATATAATCTTTTTAATATACAAAAATATACAAAACCTAATTCTAGTTTGTTACGGTAGTTATTCATATCAGTAAGAATTTAAACGATTTTTCTAGTATAATGACAGCAGTTTATTTTAAAAAATATAATATTTAGTGTAGCTTTAGAAAATATTTTGTGGATAATCTATGCAATGGTTTACTCAAAATCGTAACTCGTCATAAAATCTGTTAATTTAAAATTATTTTTGTTGAAACAAAGCCTCTTTCTGTTGCTTTTTCACTTAATTGAGCGTCTAAGCTAATAAAATAGCTACATTTTTAAGCTGTTCAAAAGAGTTTTTGGTTAAAACAAGATTTAAATAAATTTTCTTTTTTGCATTGTGATATTTAGTAGGATGTCCTTAAAGCTTGTAAATTACATATGTGGAAAAAATACGAAGGAACAGTTTGTTAAAGAAGTCATTGTTTTATAATCTTCAATTATATAACAGTGTTAACAAGATACTGATGTTTGATACGCATTTCATTTGCTTGTAATTTTAGAGTATTTGAAACATGCTCCCTGCTTCAGTCACGTGACAATATACTACGACGAATGTGAGTATTCTGCAAGAAAAATGGCTAGTCTTTATTATAAAGTAGCCGAAAATACAGCTAAAGCTGAAAGTTTGAAATTCTGCATGTAAGTGTTTCTTTACCATCATTTCATTACGATAAAAATCCTAGATTTCGTTCATTAAAGTTTTATTTTTACAATATTAATTTTTTTCCCTCCTCTTTGCTTAGAAAAAAGAAAAGTAATTTAAAAGCATGGGGAGTAGGTGAAAAGACACGCAATCTAAAACAAAATTAAATAAATTAATGTAGATTATAATTTTGCTCTGAAAAGTAGTCAAGGTTTCAAACTGATTCCGACACATTTTCTTAAAACAATTGAAATTTATTTTTGATACTAAAATTGAAAATTCAACGAATTTCAAGAATTCGCAAAATATTTTTTAAGACAAGGACAAATTTAAGCAAAACAGTTGAAAGCTCAACAACAAAGAGCAAAGCATAAAAATTTAAAAAAAAAAATTTCTACATTAATTTTGCGGTTACCGGATACCTATATTTTAAATTAAAAATCTTTCATAAAGTGTCAAATATACAATGAATTAAGAACTAAATATATTGTTCAAGATTGATTTCTTTTTTAGGCAATTTTTCTACCATTCTTACTAAAGCATGGTAAAATAATTTTCATTTAGACCCTAGCTTTCAGTTCAAATCTGATCTAACAGTATACAAAGTTTCGATGAATTTTATAATGAACTTTTTATAACGTATGTTCTCTAAAAGAGATTTCCTCAAAATCTTGTTTCTGAAAATGCACTTAAAGTTGCTTCGTCAATCAGCATGCGAAAAAATAACTTCGATTCTTAAAAATCGGAGAACAAATATTTAAAGATTTAACGAGCCAATAAAGTTCAGATATAGACAATAAAAAAAAAAAAAGTTTTGGAGAAATTGCAGATTTTCGGTCAGTTGGATATTTTTAAAACCCAATTAAAATTATTTTGATAAACTAAAAATGTAGGGGTGAGTTACTTTTGTAATTAAGTTCTATTAACAGCGGAAATTCCTTCGTTAGAAATCTGAAGTTTTTCACTTTAGATCTCATAAAAAAAAATTTGTAAAAATTCCTACTTTTTAGTTACTTTAACGAATTTATAATTTTTGTCTTGGATAATTAAGAAAACAATCAGTGTTAATGGCACATTAAAATTCTTCAAATTAGTGGATAATACGCTTAGACCAAAGAATCTTATTTATGAATTCTCTTCGACGCAGATAGAACAACGGTTAAAATTCTAATTAAAGCAAACATATATTTTGGTATTTTTTATTTATAAAAGTCTAATAGTTACTTAAAAAGTCTGTTGGATTGTCGGAATTATATTTGGGCAAACATATAAAATCCAAAAAAAAAAAATAGTTTGAAATAAAATGTTTTTTATTCATATTCAAAAATGTGACAATAATTGATTTTGTAAATTAAAGAAATTTCATTTATTTCTCTTAGATGAAAATAAATTCAAATTGAGAAATTTTTGTTTGAAAGAGAGCCTTGTATAGAAGATTTTACCTTTGAACTCAGAAAAAACAAATGTTTCATGCTGTATTTCGTAACCATAAATCATTAAAACAATAGATATAATATTTCTCACTTCTTTTGAAATAAACTAATGCAAAATAATGAAAAAAAAATGAAATGTTTAATAAAAATTCTGTGTTAAAGGGATAAATTCGATCGTTCTAAATTTACATTTGATGGAAGGGAATATTGGACAAGCCATTCAGATTTTGCTTTTCTTTCCAGAGCTGGTACTCAACTTCTGCACAGATATTCAAACTTGGTTCAAGACTTTTGTGGAGCAGATGGATTGAGGTTGTACAATGACATCATCAACCGATCTCACTTTTATCTACTTTACTGTAACACTGAAGAACACCACCAGAAGTCTCTGGAAGGCGTTGCACAAATACTTGAAGGTATTGTAACAGGAAAGATAAAGAACAGAGATCTCCAAATGGATTATGCAGTTGAAGTTCGTAAATTTGAAATGGAGACTGGAGGTGGATACCATATTGATCCATAGGATTTTGTTTGTTGTAAATAAATGAATGTTTTAACTTTAAAATTTGCTGGTTATATCTAACAAATATAAAAGTAAACTTTTCTTCCCATTTTGTTTCCTGTGTGTGTGTTAAAAAAATACACTTTGTATGTGAATGAAACTTCGAACACATGGTGCTTCATATTGACAGCTATTAATTTATATTTTTAGAATCGTTCGAGTCAATAATAGAATAGAAGTAGAATAGTGCACATTAGAGGCAGAAAACTACTAATATTTACACAAGGTAGAAATAAGAACGCCAAGTTTGTTGAATCACTAGTGAAGAAGGAGGCATTTAAAATATCAAACCTGTTTGATATCAGGGCTAAAGAGAATAGAAGGGCTGGTTCACTCCTTTGAAGAGACTCTCGCCGCGCCAATCCACCGATTTTCTCTTTTGACGTAACTTTGGCGCAAAGCTCGCACTTTTACTTCAAGAACAGAGCGTTCGGCCTTACTAGCTCTAACTAATATTTAAGCATTTCTTTTTGTGACATATTCTAAGACATTTGTTATTTTCTATAATGACTTTCCTCAGTTTTTGCAGTGAATTTACAAAAATTTAAAACTATTAACGAAATGTCAGTTTGCGCGATTGCAACTTGCGAAAATTCTGATAGAAAAACGAAAGAAAAAAAATATAATTTTCCGAGTGTTCCCTAAAATAAATGAACAACTATGTAAAAGAATGGATTCCGAAATCACACAGTTAATATAAAGCAGCAATAAATTTTTTCTATAGTTAAGAACTTTTATAAAAATTCGTTATCAAAATAGAAACCGCCTCGTTACTTCAAAAAGAAAGGCAGGTGAAAAAATTAAAAAATGGATAAGTCAAAGAAAATTAAAACGTAAATAAAAAGTATAAATAAAATATATAGTGTGTAGTTGAAATTCTCCTAATTTCATTACATATTTTTTAATTTAGTTATTCTGAATATTTATGATTTCTTTAAAAATTATATTCTCTTAAATATAAATATCTATAAATTATATCTTAAATTTAAATATCTATAAACATTTGTAAAATTTATAATGTCATTATGAACCTAAATTATTATTTTGTTTCAGTAATTAGCGTTTAAGGTTGATGTTTCCTAATGATTAAGTATGAACAAATTGCTATTGACGGCATATTTTAAAATCAAGGATTCTAAATTTAACTCAACTAATTGTTATAAAAGAATATGTAGATAAAAAAGTGTCGATATATGCTTTCATTTTTCTTAATAATTAAAGTTAAAACTGAACTTTTTAAAATAAAGTATTTATAGTGTCATTTTCGCCAACTAGTAAAATATTTTTATAAGTTTAAAATGGTATTTTTTTAATATAATGGCCAAGAAAGTTCTTTTGAACTATATTTATGAACGGAAGTAATGTGTTAATTACGAAAAGTTTGAAAGCTAATAACCAGAAAAAGTCTTAACTTTTTTTTACAAAGAGAAAGATGCAAAGTTATCATAATATCTTTGCTTGCTATCTATGAGATCTGTGGACACAGTGACGCCATGAGGACAGAAATCGTAGCTTCAGCTCTAAGAGCGGAGTGAACTAGCCCTTCTATTCTCTTTAGCCCTGGTTTGATATAGTGAAGTAGTTAAAAAGATTCAGGGTTGCACCCTGCTTTAAAAATGAACTTAATGAGAACTAACTGTTCTTTATAGAGTGAAGCAAAATCTCCGGATGTTACGATTTTGCACTAGATTATGTCATCGGATTTACTGTTTAATAACGCTTTATCGGTTAAAAGCAGATTATTAGTTACCCTTAATTATTTGATGGAGCAACCAAACAAATCTTGTTTTCTAGCTTTGCTTTTCTCACGTGTGACTCGACAGATTTCAGATAAAGATTTTGTCCTAGCTTAAACATTTGATCCATAATGTGTTTACTTCTTTAACAAGTATTCTAGAAATATATCAAAACTGTTAATCAATAGTTCCTAGATAAAAAATTAAGATTTGTACATAAATACATATACGTTATATCCATAAAAACTCTCATCTTCCGAACTTTTTATCCGATAGACTCTTGTATTATCTGATCCAGTTCAGCGTAAAACAACATATTGAAAATAATACCCTACTTGTGTCTGAATAAATTATACACAATTCAACAAAACCTTTTAAAAGCAAAGGATGATTTGTAACGGAGAGAATTCACTGTAAAAACTGTGGTGTAACTGAATTTCTTGAGCCACCTTAGAAGTTGCGTGAAAGAATACATTTTTTTAAACTCCAAATCGAACTTTTATATACCATTTAAAGAGTGTATGAAAGCTATAAACACCGAATATGAAAAAGTTGACACCAACTTTACACCATAAGTTAAAAATTTTCGCTTCCAAAAACTCTTAACGTTGTCTCCTTTTGATTTCGTCTTGAATTGTTCACGATCAATAACGAGAAATGGAGGCTGTCTTCGTTGTTTCTTTTCTTCTGCATAACCGTAAGTTCGTTGTTAAAAATATGTTTGTCTGTATTTAGTTTCGTAATAAGGATATTTTAGTTATAGTAAACTGTATTAATTTTATAATGTATGATTTCTATCTGCTCCTACTCGTCCCCCAGAGGACTGATCATAAACACACGGTTACCAGGCATCACTGGCTGCAGTCAGTAAGCGGGTAGGTGACCACTTTGATCAGCCTGTGTAGGGACCGTGGGTGCGTTGTATCGGTCTTAGTTAAACTGTTCTACTGTAAAGTGCTCGACTCCGCGTGCAGGTACAAGAGCTACCATAGCAGGGGAGTCATCCCCTCTGCAGAGGATCAAAATTGCGAAGGCATGTCTTCGGATCATGCTCAGGGATGTTTTCCAGACCGTCGCCGATAGTCCATTGTGCAGGTCTAGGGAGACGTAAATAAAAAATAAAAAAAAATACCATATCATCTGCTCCTTATTTGTTAAGCTTAGTTCGAATTCGCCTTAATACTCTATCTGCTATGTGTATGTTTGATTTACAAAATAATTTTATTTTAACAGTTAGTATATGTATGCAACCTAAATTACATAATAAAGAGCCCTGTTATTTTGTAAATTTAGAGTTATTATTCTAAGGGATAATTTGTAGTGCTGTAAAATACATTTAACCCTTTTAGCGTCTGTCAGGCTTTTTTTCAAACATGCAGTTGATGTCTATTTGCCAAAAAAATAATTTTGCCTATGTAATTATCAAATGCAAAAGCAAAAGGTAACTGAGAAAATTTTACAGAAGCTCCAGTGCTTACATGAAAATGCAGTATCTTATAAAACAAGAGAAAACGGTGCAGATTTATAGATTTATTCTCAAATTTATGAAAAAATGCTTATTTGCTAGTGCGTTAGGATTTACTATATTAGTGATCAGAATAAGTTTTTTTCTTCTAAAAATCAAAAAATGTTCGTAAATGATCTTCTTCATCAATAAACAGAAAGTCTATAAAATCGGTACGTAGTTCATCAATGATAGCTTGTGTGCATACCCTTCTTAGAGCTTTAGACTTCACAATCAGTTCATCAAATGTATCTTGGGCAGCTTCATCACAAACCTCAAATATATTTTGAGAAATGCAGGCCATCTTGTATGCTTCCTCACTAAAACAGTTTGCTCAGATTAAATAATCGGTGTTAGGAAAACAAAACTTTTTGTATATATATTTAGATTTATTACTAATAAGAAAGCCGTACAATTGTTACACATTTAAAATTGTAAAAACAATTGTAAGATGTTTTTTCCCTAATTGTAAAGTATTTGTAAGATGTTTATGAGAAAAAACAGTGGGCGACTTATACGACATGCAGTAAATGAAGATTGATTTAATTCTCAACTTATCGTTCTTTCGACAATGGACATTTAGAACAATTAAGTTCTTATTTTCTACATGAAGTAATAATTCTTTTTTTGCTAATAATTTTCTTTCTGAACATTAGAAATAATTTTGTAAGAAAAATAAATTTTATGTACTGAAACTAAACAAATACTATTAGTTTCATACTTTTCCGAACTTTGACTGAAATGGAGCAGTAGAGAGAGTACATTCTTATCAATTAGATTTTCCACTGCATCTGAATTTTAATTTCAATTAAAAACTAATAAAAACGTGTCTGTGCAGTGATATATAATATTTATAACACAAAAATAGTTGTTATTAATAAATCTAATTCAATTTTAAATAGTTTGTTTTTCATAAAAATAGAGAATGGAGATATTTCCACTTTCTGGGATTTAAACAAATTGAATTTTTCTTACTTTTTACATACACCAACAGTTTTGTCGGTCCGAATTGCACTCCACTGTCTATTTGTCACAGAACTGCCTCATTACCAAAATCTTATTTACAATTTATTTTTGAGATCAATCATAACACGATTGAATTTAAGTTCTCAGAAACCAAACTTTCGAAGAAAACACAGATATTTCCAAATAGAAAACAGCTGATAGGAAATCTAGTGTAGATTTTTTTAATTTTATTTATTTTCCTTTTAGCATTATAAATAGTTCAGGCATTTAATACTATTTTTTTAACAGAAATAATTTTAAGCACCCTATGCGTAGTTTTTTCACATTATCTGTGACGATTTCGTTAGGAATCTTCTAATACTATCATTCATCACTAATGGAAAGAGTTTTGCTTTGTTAAGTAGGGTATAACTTACATACAATATCTATGACGATTTTGATCAGAATTATCTAACACTTTCTCATCTAACACATATTTATTTAGATAGGATATTACGTACGTACATTATCTATGACGATTTCGATTTGAATCTTCTAGCCCTATCATTCATCACCGATATAAAGGTTTTCTTTTTAAAATTTAAATAGAATATTACTTTCATACGACGATTTCGATTGGAATCTTCTAACACTTTTGACAAATAGAAAGATATTTACTTTAACAGGATATTACTTATGTATACTATGACGATTTCGATATAAAAAAAAATCTTTTAACGCTATCATTTATCACTAATGTAAAGGTCTTTTTTATTTTATTTAAATAGGATATTACTTACATACAATATCTATGCCGATTTCGATCCGAATCTTCTAACACATCGTAATCCTCATTGGCATCTAATAAGTAACCATTGTATACAGTTTCTGCCTTCTGACCGCATTGGGAGGGTATTCCGAGTTTTTGTATGCTCTTGTAACAAGGAACACTTGTAATATACCCTTCATGAAATTGAATGATGAATTTATAATTTATTCACAATAAAAAATAAAGTATACATTGCAAATTTTTAATACGTACGGGCAAAATTTTTGAAACGAAATTAAATTTTATAAAGGGAATTAAAACGAAAGTTCGGAAATATTAAAGGAAAAGTCTTTAATGTAAGACACATTTTATAAAAGACTAGAACATAACAATTGCTATGATGACAGATATTTTTTATAACAGTCGTTGAACATCAGCCGACCCAATTTAGGGTTTACGGCTACTAATGTTCAACTCCGTATCTTTGTCATTTTGAGCCCAGTTAAGAAGACAAGGAAACTCCTGGATCAAGTATTGGGAAAAAATTGCCTTCGCGGAGGACTCTTTGATGGTACTAACCAGCATTTGCGTTACATGGAGAGGAAAACCACGAAAACCTTCCACTGTTAGCCTGACAGCAAAGGGACTCTAACTCATTATCCGTCTACCATTGAGGATATTTCACATAAGCACTGTAGTCGGTGCAAGCCGTATGCGGAATTCGTATCGATCAGCTATCGCTGGGATTTGAACCCAGTTCACTTCATTGGAAGGCGAACGCTCTATCCCCTGAGCCATCACAGCTCTATGATGACAATTATAATGATGTCAATTATCATTACATCTAATGTGACGGGTATAAATTGCTAGCGATCGGTCCAATTTTCGAGACTCAAAAGCACCACAGTGTTGTCTAAAAATTTAATAAATAAAATAAAATAAAATTTTAATAAAAATTGAAACAATCTAGAAAAGGAGTCCTAGTATGGAATAGTACCATAACATATTAAGTGTTAAGAATATTGGATCGTGGTTATTCATCGACAAATTTATTACAAAAAAAAAGAATGTATAAAAAAAAAGTGTTCTCTCGATTTAAATTAAAAATTATATGATCTTAAGAACTCAACAAATGAGAGAACACTAAGCCTAATCGCATTAAAATCTTCTTCACAAGTGGTTTAGGTTGAGTCTAACATCGGCTACTGTTTGAATAAACTATTGCACATCCCCCCCCCCCGAGAAAATACTTACCCTTGCAGCACATTTTTGTATTCTTCATCAAATCAAATTTAAAGTATGGAGAAAAAAATATATTTCACTTTTTGAATCAGTTTCAGTATTTTGGTTGACGTAAATTAAAAAACTTATTTCAAATAGCTATTCGACTTCAATTTAAAACCACTGTGAGTTTTTCATTATTAGAGCACTGTACTGTGCGCAAAATAAAAAACGGACCACTCTGAGTATTATTAAATAAATAAATATTTTATTAAATAAATATATAATAAATTATTAAATAAATTAAAAAGAAATGGTAAATACTTACTAAAATTCATTTTTTTTCATGGAATTATCTTTGCAAAAATGAATTTTATAATTATGTGCAAAGATCTTTCAATTCACTAAAGAAGTGTTGTTGTTGTTGTTGCTAATCTCGGAATCGTCTAGCAGAGCTAGACGACTCCCATGAATCCGAACACCTCCAAAAAAGTCCATAAAAAGACAGGAGTCCCTGAAGAGAAATTGAGCATCTTCAATTGACCCGAAGGTCTAGGGCACCAGAGGGAGAAGCAGGAGACTGACTTAGCCCTGAGTGCCTGCAAACTTTAGCTGAGGATAATGGAGTGGAACTATAGAAGTTTTCTAGATATGGCAAATTAAGCAAAAAATGAAACTAACATTAGAAGGTCCAAATTTTGAATCGCTCTCCAAACTATGGGGACCATATTTCCCAGATTGCGGCTACCCAATTCTATATTTTGGAGGATCGAAAATCTGAATCCGTTGAAAAAAAGGTATGTTTATTGAGAGAAAGTACGTTTTTATATTCGATTTCATAACTAAAGAAATCATCCGCCCTAATTAGTTTGCATATTTGAGATCCCCCCTTGAGCCGTTAAGATGGAGTCATTAGAATGTGAAGATCCGATCATTAGCTCAGTGATCATTAGATCATCAATTCAGTGTTGTCTGTTTTTTATTTTGCGCACTGTACATTGTTCGTTTTTTAAAAACTTCAAGATCAATATTGAATACATTTTAATTTAACATGCATCTTTACACTTACCGTCACTGGAGAAGACTTTTAAGGGGAATCCCCTTTTCAATTGGAATAATCAGGCGATTAGAATTCGATTATTCTATGTGAGTATGTATCAGTGCTCAGATTTGTTTTTAATTGTTCATTGTTAGTAATAATATATTATGTATCTATATTATTTATATTTAATTCTCAATTTTCTCCTATAAATGAATAGGGATGTTGCAAATTAATTTAATTATCAGTAAGCTACTATATCAATATAAAATAATAGTTTGCTATTAAAATAACAACGAAATTTTCATCATATCTGAATTTGAATAAAGATCCTCAAGCCCAAAATACGGCGTTCATAGTAGTGTGGACGACAAGTGAATAATAAAATTGAAATTACTTAGCTGAGGTGGCAATAGGAGGCAAATCAAAACAAGTTAAATTTCCATGCATAATGCAGAATTGGGTAGAACTGAGATCATTTTCTATATCAATATGAACTTAGTGTCAGAAATGGAGAGAAGATGTTTTTTATTTATTTTCAAGCCTAATGTTTTAAGAAGTTATTGTTACGCTAAAATGTTATAGTAAATACGTTTTTTTAAAATCTAAAGAAATTTAAACGTATGTAAATAATGTCATTAAATGAATGCTTAATGTGTTTCAAGGATCGCGATATATTTACCTTTATGCAACCTTGATTGAACTGAGCAAAGTTCTCCTGCTACTGCGTGTGTTGAAAACGTTGACTCTATTATATCAGTATCATTCGGACAGTAAATTACTATGAAGGTCTTCAAGCAATCAAAGTAAATCAAGACTTTCCTGTCAATAGAATAACATACAGTTGAAAAGTTTAGAAACAAACATGTCTAGTATTAGCGATTGAAATATAACTAACACAAACAGAAATGCAGTAAAATTTTCTGTTCTCATGAAATTTACTTAAATAAGTTCGAACTTGAAACCGTATATGCTTAACCGCTAATGTATTTAACGTAGTAATTGAAATTTAAAACCTTAATTTAAAGCCAAAATAAAGCTAGCTGCCGTGATGGATCAAGACATGGCGAACTTTTCTCTCGATATACGACCCAGGTTCGAATCTTCGCAATGGGGGGAGGGGTCAATTCGTATACTGCTTCTCCCTCGCACCTGTCGGTCAAACAGTGGGAGTTCATACAGTTTCATTATTCCTTTCTCTCTGTTGTGAAAATGATTTACATTTATAAAAACCCTTCACGTAGGCAAATTTCCCCAATGCTTGATATAGGAGTTCTCTTGTTTTCTGAGTAGAATTCAAAGTTAACATTAGTAGTTTACAAATTTAAACATTAATGTAGCCATAAATTCAATATGAATCAACGCTAGTTATAAAACAAAACAAAATTAATTTAGACGAGAATTGAAAATTTTATATACTTAAAGTTAGTGAATTTGTAATTTTGATATTTACGTAATATTATATATACTTAAAGCTTGCGAATTTGTTTTTTTCGATATTATTAATTTTAAAATAATATACAAAATAAAAAATACTGCCGTTTATTTCTTTTATTCGTTTTTAATTAAAGTTTGCAAATATGGTTTTTCCCATTTTGTTAAATTTTTATTTTCTTGAAAATAAATGTAAAACAATACTGCAGTAAATCAATTTTATGTATATATCTAGGTAAAGTTTGTGCTTTTTCTATGTTATTATTTATGAAACAATATAATACTTTCTAAAAAAATATTGAGCAGACAGAGGGATGTGAATTGCCTTAAGTCTGAGTAAAACTTATTTTACACCTAATATTTGCAATGGGAATTAAATTTTGGATGATCATTTTTTTAAATGCGTGTGGAGTTCCGCAAAATGTTGATATCTTCTATTTTTTGCGCATTTATTTTATAAATATTGGTTTCTCGAAAGCAATTGTATTATGATCGACTGAAAATTACTGTCTTCTTACAGTTAACCGTTTTCAAATATTTCTTTAAAGAGCATTTTGGAACACATGGAATAAAGTAAAAGTCATTTGAGAAACTACAGAGGTTTTTTGTCATCGTTTTTCAAAAAACATTTATGTATTTTATTTTAACATGAAATTTTTAGTTTTTCATTATTTAATGAATTATAATTTTTGTCATTTGTTAACGTTTTTATTTTTTACTTAAACTACGATTTTTTATTATATATTGTCAGCGTACACGCGGGGTCAAACCTTCCCACTTGCAGGTGATTTGCCCGACTATGAGAGAAGTTTGACCAACGAGAAGTAAAAGAATAATTAAAAATTTACAGCAATAACTAAATGTATAAAAGAAAATTAAAACAAGAATTGAATCTTAGAAAGCATAAGATATTTCTTTACTGATGGAAAAAAAACAATAAAATCTAATCTAAACGTTAAAGTTTTCTTCAAACAAGAAAAATTGTCAAATGAAATTTTTTTTAGCTAATAATATGCTAATTTTAAAACTGCTGTAAATGTGTGCTACAGTTATTCATGAATACTAGTTAACGAGCAACCTGTATGTAAATTCTAAAAATGGCGCAAAATGTCAATATGGAGAAAAATCACTATTTTGAGAAAATGAAAAGCATTTGCAACCTAATTTTTTCATCTATAAAAACATGATTGGTTTTGATAGTTTTTATATTAGTGGAAATACACTTATGTTTGTGAAAACTTAAAAACCAAGAAGAAGGTATGTAAATTGAATCAAACATACATGAAATATAAAGTGAGGTAAGAGATGTATATGATAAGAATTACAAAGCGATTGCGCATGCCTGGAACGAGAACTGACTGACTCTTCATAGCATTCCTCTGTCTTCCCCTCTGACTCAGCAACATAGTCTATGGTGTGCTCAGTGGCAACAAGTTATACGCGACATAAGCTACCGAGGGAAACATCAGCTCCCACAGTTCAGCCACATATCGCACAAAAATCGGCACTATGGTGTGAGAAGGTATTTTGTGTAATTGTCAACCCCATTGAGTGGCAAATTGCGGGCAACCTGAACAATGATCATGGCATAAGGAAAATTGTGGTCTTTCCAATTCTTCGATTCATTTCGGGGGCTGTATTTCAGCAGGATAATGACCGTGCACGTGTTTCTAAGACTGCACGAGCCAGTGAACATCAGGTATCGCTTCTTTCATGGCCCGCAAATCCCCAGATATGTCGTCCGTTTAGCATGTCTTGGATTTCAACGGTCGGCATCTTGCTCGTACAGTGCCCACAATAAGACTGAACTTTGGCGTCAGTTCAAAATCACATGGAATGCGATTCATAAAGATTACATTCAGAACCTGTTTGATTCAATGTCACGGCTAGTACAGGCCCTCATTGACCAGCCTGGTTTACACATAAAATATTGATTTCCGACGTTCTCTTTTTTGACATGTGAATTTGATCGCTTATTCGCACCACTAACAGTAATGTGTGATGACTCAGTTTTATAAATTTCTGTCAATTTCTTCTGAGTGTTGCATTTTCCCCAAACATTAGTGTATGTTACAAGATTTGCGATTTTCGAAAAAGCTTAATATGTTTAAAACAATTTAAGTGGTTTGGCCGGCCAGCTAACTCTTTTTGTAGCAAAATGGTTAATGTAATTAAATTGTTGTACCCACAATTGTAAGACATTATTGTTTTTGTTTTTTGTTTTTTTCTTAGGAAAAGGGCATCGAAAAACACTCTTAATTGAAGGTTAACACTGTTGTGTATTAATTGTTGTTAAGGCTGTTAAACACTGTTAATGAATTTAGGTTAGATCAGTAAATTTAATTATCTGAACACAGTTGTATTATTCTCTTTTTTTTTTTTGCTTTTTGGGTCTTCGTCGATAAAATATGGGTAGTATTCTTTTTTTTTCCATGTTGTGTTTAGTCTCGATTTCTTTTTTGACTGGGATGTCTGTCAAAATCACAGATTTGGTAAAATGTTTCAAACAGACATTCTTTAAAATAATTTAACCATATGAAATGAAAGTTAAATATAAGCATATTAGCTTGTACAGAACTAAATAAAAGGAAAAAGAACACCCTGAATAACTTGTGATCTAATGATCGAATTTTCTTGTACTAAGACACGATCTTAATAATTTGAGTTTCTCACCTTAAATATGCTAACTAATTAATTTAGACTATATTTTAAATTATGAAATCAGGAGTACTTTTTCTGGATAAGCATTCTGTCGGATTTCTTAAAATAAGACCCGCAATCTGGAAAATATGAGTTTTGGATCAGGGAAGTTAGTATTCCTTAATGTAAATTTTATTTTTACGTATTTTTCCATATCTCGAGAACTAATCGAATTTTTTTAAATACAATTATAAATTCATTTATTTTGAAACAATTCCATGCAAACAACAAATATTTATTTTTCTATTATTTAATTTAATAACAGTCGAAAATATTTCGAATTTTCAGCTATATAAATTTTTACACAATTTAAAAAAAATTATACATTCGAATGAAATCGGTCAAAATCAGTAAAATTTTGCGATTCGCTTAAAAAGTTTTAGATTTATGGCGAAATACGCTAAAAATAAATTAACCATAGCGTTTCAAATTTTCGACAGTTCTTCAAACCAAACTATTAGGACCCTATTTCCCAGAATGCAGCTACTTCCTTTGTTTTGAGTATTCGAAATCCAAATATGTCGGACAAAAAAAGACATATGTTTATTCAGAGAAGTGATTTCCGGTGACTGAAAATGGGCCTGTATTTATTAATTAGCATATTTGAGGTTACTCCTTTAAAACATTAAGACCTAGTACCGGTATATCCAATCATTTGATTCAAACTTACTCAGGTTGTTTCATCTTTATTTTTGCACTGTACCTAAGCACCAACAAACTTTTTTTTTTTTTGGGGGGGGGGGGGTCAAAATGATTGTGATTTTTACTAAGTTTTTGAATATCATAAACAAAACTGTGCTTTAATTCAGTGCTGAGCATAATTTTTTGAAATATAGAGCATTTTTAATTCGTACATTTTAAAAACATAAAATATTAGGGTTAGTAAAACTTTTCATGTCTCCCCTTATGTTGTTATTTATTCCTTCTTAATAGGATACTTGCAAGTGACGTAGTGTGGGTATCTCGATCCTGATTGGTTGTTGAAACGTGGCATTTGTTTACGTTAGCTGTTATGTTATTTGTACTTTCCATTCTATTTCAAGTAAGCCAAGCCCGTCAAATATCCATTCTCTTAAGTGACTTATTCTAAATTCTTTTACAAAGATTCTTTCTCAAAGATCTCAATTCTTTCACTATATATTTACACAGAGACTTAACACAAGCCATGCGGAACATAAACTAATTATGCATCGAAGTTGCCAGTTACACAAAACAAAAATGTATCATGGTCACAATAAAATGCATAAACAAATAATGAGCAAATACGGCTCTATACTTAATTAACTTATCGTTAATTAACATTCTAACTTAAGTAGAGACACTTAACTCAACTTAAATACGCCATTTTGCTGATAAAGATTAGCTGGAGCTGACGTCAGAGGTCACATGTGTGGGTATGAGAACTCTTCTTCTTGAAGTGCAAGTACCCAATTAAGATTAATTTTTTACAACAATGAATGGCAAAATGATGCAACTTACGGGCATAATTGAGAAAGTTCTTCTTCATTAGGTAAAAACCCATATTTTTTGATTTCAGAAGTTGGGAAAAGCTTATGACAAAACCTTCCATGCGCGTTAAGCTCACATATACTAGCTTCCACAATTGAAACTGAAATATAAGAAGGGAATCTTAGTGTCTGGGGTAACGTCACTATTAGCTCATTAATGTAGGTTAAGCGTGACGTAAACAATAAACAAAACTAATTTATTGAAGGGAAGAATGTTAAACATTTTATACAAAATGTGTATAATATTTAAATTGCAATATTTCAAATTTATATATTTTAAGCTTATTGACATGTTTTACTTATTTGTTTGATTATGTTGTACTATTTTACGTATTCGTAGCAAATCTTACGTGATTTATCTACGTCTGATCTTATGTAAAGGTTTTACTTTGCAAAAAAGCTTCTTTATTTTAAATTTTATATTTCCAAAATTAAATAAAATTGTATAATCTTTTAAATTGTAGATTAATATTTTGGGGGATTTTGAAAGATTCTACTTCAAAATTTCTGTTTTTATAATAATATATTTTATAAATAATGATGATAGTTTAAAAATTTTGCAAAATTTTAAAATATTTTGTGCATAATAGTTCATAGGCCGCAAAATTTCTAAAATTTAAAAAAAAAATCTATTAAACTTATTCTTATTTAAATATCTGTTTGCGCAAACTGCCGTTTCATATTTAAATTCTAAATATTTCAGCCATTAACCATTGGTAGCAAAATGGGTCGACATATTCACTAATCTTAGTTTAATTAATTTTTATGGTGACATTTTATTTTGCAAATATTAGTTTTGTATAAATTTGTCAAATTCAGTCAATTCAATTTAGTTAAAGTCAATATTTAGCGTATGTAAGCCCTATATAGAATTGTCTTATTCAGCCAATATTTTGAGCTGCTATTCAGACTATTCACAAACTATTTTGAGCCACTATTCACAAACAACTTCCACTAACATAACGCACAATGTTGTAAACTTGACTAGAACAATATCGCGATCACCCTCCTAGGAGGTGTTCCGGGTTTGAATCCCAGCGATAGCTGATGGATACCGAATTTCTGACCCGACTAGCACCGAGCACAATGCTGACAAAAAATATTATCAGTACTAACCGGATCATGAGTTAGAATCCCTTTGCCGTCAAGCTAACCGTGGGAGTATTCGCAGATTTACCTTTGAGCGGAGCGCAAAGGTGTTCCATTATCTGCAGGATTGGACTTAAAATTACAAGGTATTAAACTTGGTAGTCTTAAACTCAAAATTGGGTTGGCTGTTAACACGCGATTATAAAATAAAATAAAATTTCGTTAACCTGTATCAATTTAATGTCGTAAAGAAGTTTTTATTGTAATTGTTTCATTCACGTCCTCTGAAAACAACACGCGTAGTTCTTGTTACGGGTTTATTGGCTGAGATACGTTTTAAACAGTTTATTTCTGTTATACTGACAAACACAAAACGAATTTTAAGTTAAATCAACTATAATAACCTGTTTTTACTTGTTGATCAAACTTTGCGAATGGACAACACTCAAAGTTTATGGTGTAAAGCGATATTTTGCGTCATTGGGGCAGTGTAAACAAGTAAAAAAAGAGAAAACTCTATTGTTAGGAGATGTTCTTCAGTTAAATGTATGGCAAAAAATAAATGTATATTAAAAAATATGTTTTCTTCTTTATTTAATTTATAAATTATATTCTTTTAATAAATCTGAGGAAACTTCTGCTTTAAAGAGTGGATTAATATAAAGACTGTTAAATTAATTTTTTTTTAATTGAGATTGAAAGAGATGAGATTTGCAAAGACATATTCTAATTACATTTAAATAAGTATAAAATAAATAACGTCCATTCATATTTCTGTCATTAGAAATTGAACTGTGTACGAGCGGACATGTCCATCACACTACCTTCACCACGATGTGTCTACATTAGTATGGTTATGCAACTACACTTAAAAATGTACATTGCGCTAAAAAAATGAACCACCCTAAGTAACTTTTGATCTAAGGATCGGATCTTCACGTTTTAGGACTCAATTATAATGGTTCAAGAGGGTGACATAAAATATGCTAATTATTTAGTGCAGACGATATTTTAAGTTATGAAACTTATTCTCTCCGAATGAACATACCATTTTATGCCCAAAATATAGCGGTGGATTCAATCTGTGAAATAGGGTCCCAATAGTTTGGCCAGGAGAGAGGTCCAAAGTTTTGTTAATTTTACTTTTTGAGTATTTCGATAGATCACGATATTATTATTTTTTTTAATGAATTGTATACTTTACAATTCAAAATATGTTTGACAAATATTATATTAAAAAATAAAAATATCATACATTTAATAAAAGCTATTTTTTGCATGGCATTATCTTTGGATAAATGAATTTTATAATTGTGTGCAAAAAGTTTACAATTCGGTTAAAAAATTCTCGAGATAGGGCGAAATATACAAAAGTAAAATTAACATTAAGGGGTCGAAATTTTGGACCGCTCTCCTAACCAAACTATTAAGACCCTATTTCTCAGATTGTGGCTACCCCTTGTATTTTAGGAGTCAATCATTTGAATCCGTCTTAAAAAGATATGTTCAGAGAAAATACGTTTTTGTGTCTGATTTCGTAATTTAAAATATCGTCTGCTCTAATTAATTAGCATATTTTAGATCACCCCCTCAAACCATTACAATTGAGTCCTAGAACGTGAAGATCCGATCCTTAGATCAAAAGTTATTCAGGTTGGTCCGTTTTTCTTGGGACACGGTATATCATTAGTGTTTTCAATCTAAGTATCTCATAGAGGAGATTTAAATAAATAGTTATTCAACTCTAACCGCCTCCTAGATCCTTCTGTCCCATTTGTATCGCTCACAAATCACAAAACCTAATATATATATATATATATATATATATATATATATATATATATGTATGTATGTATATATATAGCATAAAAAAACAAAGAGAAAAACGAAGAAAATTAATATATATATATTATAAATAAAATTAATTAATATATTATATATATATATATATATATATATATATATATATATATTAGGATTTGTGATTAGGATTTATTTTTAATTAATAATTTATTATTCACCCTCGTTAGCAACAACCATTCAATGCCGGATCGAAAATAAATCGAAATGAATCGAAAAAAAATTAATTGGTTTTTAAAACTAACGAATATTTAATTCGCCGAAATGACATTACTTTCCGGTCCACCTAATATATATATATATTACTTTTTACAAACTAATTATTTACAATGTCGGTTTCCACACTTTTTTGTTCAAGCAAATATTTTATCTTTCACTTATTTTTTCAATGTTCATATTTGCTGAACGAAACATTTACTATTCAGGACGGGAGACTCAATCAATTGCAAAAATCAATACACTATTAAATACAAGTGCAAAAAAATGATAGGTCTTTAAAAATGACCGATTTTTCCTTACCTGTAATCCAAGTAAACACAGCAACATGACAAATGGAAAACATAATCGAACGATTATTTAAGAAATGGTAATATATAAGAAAGGGGAGTTTTCAGTCACAACAGGAAATAATTCTTCCTTTAATTAAAAAGAGGAACGAATGTGTTAATGTGTTAGAAACGAGATAAAAATGCTTCGTTTTGCCAACACTAAATGACCGAAGCTCTTTTTTTTAATATTTATTATGAATGAATTGTTAAAGTGAGGCATAAAATAGGCTAAGCGAGATAATCTAAAACGAGAAATAAAATTTTAACTACCGCTGTACTTGTAAAGGTTGTTATAATGCAATGTCTTAAAATACTATTTCATTTTTTTTTAAAAAAACGATCAGATATTGAACAAATGGTATTTTGTGTCAAAAAAGATTAGGTAAAATAGTTTAATTTAAGAAAATAAGCAGAGTAAAATAGTTCAAAGCGATTTATTTTATTAGAAATGAAACAGTCTTTTTAAAATTAGCAGCTATTGAACACAGTAAAAAATTCTGGATCAAATTACGGTAAAAAGTACCGACACTCAGGGTAACGTTACTTTTTACCGCAAAATCCCTTTTTACCGGAACATGATACGGAAAAAAGAATCTGATAAACTGTATGTAATTTTACAAAAAATAATGACCGTAAAATCACTGAACTGCTCTAATTAAATAAATATTGCTGCAAAAATTACGGTTTAATATTTTATGGTAAAAAAGGATTTTACGAATGATGCTCCCAAAGTGTTGGTACTTTATAACGTAATTTGACCCGAAATGTTTTACAATGTCTTTAAAAAGAACAATCAGAAATCGTACAAACGTTACTATTTTATTCAAATTACGTTTGGTCCAAAAAGTTTATTTTAGAAACTGAGCAATCCACTTTATTTTATTAAAAATTAAATAGTAATTTTGAAGGTTATTGAATACTGTGAAAAATTTCGGATCAAGTTACGGTAAAATGTACTCAGGGTACCGAAATTCCATTCTTACCGAAGCAATTTACGGAACAAAAAAATCTGATATACCGTAATTTTTATAGAAAATAATTACCGTAAAATCACTGAATAACTCTATTTAAATAAATATTACTCCAAAAATTATGAAATGTCTGTAAAAATAGATTTTTCGGTAAAATGGAATTTACGGATGATGCACTCAAAGTCTTAGTGCTTCATACTGTATTTTGATCTGGAATTTCTTATATTGTGTTATTGTTACGTTATTATTTTGTTCAAAAATTAAGGTGTAATATTTTTGCGGTGAAAATGGATTTTGCAGGTGATACTTCCTTTATACCGTAATTTGATTCGAAATATTTTACAAAGTATTGAAAAAAATTTTACAAACGTTACTATTTATTTCGAGCCGCGATGGCTCAGGGGATAGAGCGTTCGCCTTCCAATGAGGCGAACCGGGTTCGAATCCCAGTCGATACGAATTCCGCATCCGGCTTGCACTGACCACAGTGCTGACGTGAAATATCCTCAGTGGTAGACGGATCATGGGTTAGAGTCCCCTTGCCGTCAGGCTAACCGTGGGAGGTTCTCGTGGTCTTCCTCTCCATGTAACGCAAATGCGGGTTAGCTCCATCAAAAAGTCCTCCACGAAGGCAAATTTCTCCCAATACTCGATCCAGGAGTTCCCTTGTCTTCTGGATTGGGTTCAAAATTACAAGGCTACGGAGTTGAACATTAGTAGCCGTAAACCCATTAAGTTGGGTCGGCTGTTCAACGACGGTTATAAAATAAAAATAAAACGTTACTATTTGAGCCGCGATGGCTCAGGGGATAGAGCGTTCGCCTTCCAATGAGGCGAACCGGGTTCGAATCCCAGTCGATACGAATTCCGCATCCGGCTTGCACTGGCCACAGTGCTGACGTGAAATATCCTCAGCGGTAGACGGATCATGGGTTAGAGTCCCCTTGCCGTCAGGCTAACCGTGGGAGGTACTCGTGGTCTTCCTCTCCATGTAACGCAAATGCGGGTTAGCTCCATCAAAAAGTCCTCCACGAAGGCAAATTTCTCCCAATACTCGATCCAGGAGTTCCCTTGTCTTCTGGATTGGGTTCGAAATTACAAGGCTACGGAGTTGAACATTAGTAGCCGTAAACCCATTAAGTTGGGTCGGCTGTTCAACGACGGTTATAAAAAAAAAAAACATTACTATTTTTTTTATAAAACATTAGATCGAAAATCTTTGTTTGAAAATGCGCTAAGAAAAGTAGATTAATCCGCTTTAATTTGTTAAAAATTAAACAGTAATTTTAAAACTTACCGACTAATGTATGTTAATGCAAGGGAAGAGGAAAACTGTGCATTCGTACTTTATGCAAAATTATGTTAAAAGTATTTCAATTTTAGGTTTAATGCAACATAATTTTTAAAAAAATTGCTCCTCAAGCTTAGCATACATTTTTAATTCAAGGGCAACAGCATTTTAACGGAATATTTAAGCAGTGTAACGAAAGAAAATCTCGTAGAGAGTTTTCTGAAATTTCAAATTGAATTGAAAATTCTAAATTTTCTGAACTCAAAAAATTTAAAAATCTTTTCTTGAATGCGTGACAATAGGAATAAAAGAACTATCAGTTGATGTGCTAAGCATGAAACACAGGTTTTTATGTTCTTAAAATAATAAAGTGAAATAAGTTTGATTGAAAAATTCAATTCTTAGTATTGTACGCGAAAATGATATTTATTGCTAGAAAACATGAGATTAAGGTATTGATGATACATTATTGCGTATTTGCGTCAAGATCATAACTCAGTTTTTTTGTTACTTCTGAAAGAATGTAATTCAATTTTGGAAGAAAAAGGATTAAGCATATTTGTATGGATGGCTAGGCAGTTTTACCCTCTGCTCGCTTCACTTAACAACCCCGCAATTGCTTTCACTTTTCTTTTTTTTTTTCATTGTTTGCTCTCAAAATATGCTGATACATCTCTTTTTTTTTACTGTGACATCAAAGTTACAAATTTTCTTCAATTCAAAATCACCTAAACAACAATATTATTCTACATACTTACAAACTTTGATTTTTTTTTTAAAGTTTACTAATTTTGTTTTGCTCCACTTCTAAATCAATTTTTGTCTACAAATTGATTTGGGAATTGTCATTAACTTGAATCGGAGTATTGTGTAGTATTCAAAGTAAATCTGAGTGCAAGCTAAAATGCTCATTGCTGGATTGGTGAGAGTTATATGTATTTAAGGCATATATTTAAGCCATCTACCAACCATATTATATATATTTAAGGCAATTCTTTTTACCGATTTCCGAATGCCTATACATGTGTACCGGTTTACTATATTTAATGTAATATTATTATTTAAAGCTGCAAAAGATAATATTACATTATAAAACATTATGTTACAAAAGTTGATTTGAAATGTAATTTCAACTATTGCAGTTCATCATCATTAATTTGTGCATCTGCTAGCTGGTCAAAATCAATAACAGGTGAATCGATGTTTTCTTTTCCAGAAAGCCTGTCTGCAGCTACATTTTTTGACCACTTATATGGCATAGGTTGGTAGAGAACTGTGAGATATATTGCAAATGTCTTGGCTGTCTTGGAGAGGCTTTATTATTTATTATGCGAATATTAAGGGTTTGTAGTTGGTATATATTATAAAATCACGACCTTCCAGTAAGTGTGTGAAATATTTAATGGATAAGTATATACCCCAAAGTTCGCGGTCGTAAACGCTGTAATTTTTCTGGGCATCATTAAGCTTTTTTGAAAAAAAATGCAATAGGTTTCCAACCATTTGGTTCTTTTTGTTGAATTACTGATCCAATAGCCCAATCCGAAGCATCCTGTGAGAAGTGCCTGAGGGTAATCCGAATTGCTACTTGAGCAATATCTTTACATTTTTCAAAACTTTCTTTGGATGCATCAGTCCACGATACTTTGCGTCGATCCTTTTTTGTAGATCCTTTCAAAAGTTTTGCAGAGAAGCTTGAGTTTTTGCAGAGGAGCTTGAGTTTTTGCGGCATTCTTTATGTAATTTCGATAGAAATTAACCATTCCTTAGAGGGAACGAATTTCATGTATAGTTTCTGGCAAGAGGTACTCTACAATAGCTTTAATTTTTTCAGGAAGAGGTTTTGACCCCTCTGCAGATATTTGATAACCTAAAAAATCTATCTCAGGTACTCCCAAAACTGATTTACTAATATTAATTCGAAGACCATATTTATCTAAACGTTGAAAAACTGTTTCAAGGTGTGAACGCGATGTTTTTTCTCGCAAGAAGAAGCAGTCAGCACATCATCCAAATATGGAAACACAAAGCCATAAAAAACTTCATTTGTAAATCTCTGAAAGGTTGTTGGGGCATTTTTTAATCCAAAACTCATTACATTGAATTGGTTAAGTCCAAAAGTTGTGATTGTGACATTGCGTCACGTAATCTTAATTTTTCTGTTGGGATCGTGACCTAAAAATTAGACCGAACCTTGACCCCTCTCCTGTGACGCCTCACTGTCTGTTGACCTTTACGCCTGTGACCTTCGGCACCCTTTGATGTGAACACATGGAGAACGGGTAGCTGCAGTCACCGTTTGCGAATAATTGTAATTTAATTTTTCACTGTTAATTTTTTCACTTCAAGTCATTTTTTAGGGAGTTTAACTTTCACTTCTGGCTGTTTATATAAATACCGCCCAGTTTTGGGAGCGGGTAGCATTCGAAATTTGTTAGCATTCAAAATCTACGATCCCTTAACAGGGATTTTTCATTTTCACCCCCTCCTCTCTTCAAGAGACGGAGTTTTTTTTGAAAAATTGCATGGAGGGCTGTTTTTCCTCGCTCGCGTAGTGAGCGTTTATTTTGCTCCGTTGTCTCTCTGTTTTGAGGCACGGAACTTTAACCCTTTCTTAATGGCGTAGTACCTGCCCGCCGACTCCTCAAGGATGCAGTTTTTTTTGTTTCGACAAGAACGCAAATCCGTTACCATCTTAAATTTCTGTTGGATCGCCTTTCCAGTAAGCGACATTTTTTTGTCGACTGCCACCACCGCCACTGACGCCACTACTATGAGATGAAAGAGAGGATAAATCTTATCTGCCATTGATAAAATGTACCTTGTGACCCCTAACTGGACATGTTGGTAATTCTGCTGCCTCAATGATTTTCGTAAAATGAAGTGATCCATTGAATAAACTACAAAATCTGAACTCTGGACTTTTCCTTGTGTTTTCTTTGAACTTTTTGCAGCTGAGCCGTTAATTTTTAGATGTCTCCTTTTATCAATTATAGGAAGGTATGATTTTTATGTTCTTTTCTTTTGATGGGATATTGCGGCGCCTCTCCAAGATGTACTTCCGCTACAAGATATCATGTGCCTTCTTCTTTTTTAGTGAAAATTGATTTTAAATTAATTAACCTTCTTAAATTTTTGATACCCAGCAGACCCTCATAACTTAACAATTGGTGTCGATGACCAGTCGGAAATTTTTTTTTTGGGTTGCAGTGGTACTTGTTTATTAAAATTTTTTATTTTTTCTAAAAAAAAAAAAAAATGATTTAAAGTTTAATTATAATTTATATATATAATTCTAATTTTATTTAATAATATAATCAACAACAGTAATTGTATTGTGCTTTAAGAAATTAATTCCTGGCATTTTGTTGTGTTAATCTTTAAATGATTGAAGATTTTTGATCTACAGCTGTTAATGTCTGTTTTTGTGTTGTGATTACTATTGTAACTATGTTGGGGCACAGCATTTCTACTTGAGGCCAATTTACTGTCAAAAATTTTTTGAGATCTGATTTTATGTAACATCTGATTGTCTGTTAAGGCTGATGTGGTGGACTGGAATGGCAGGTTACTAAATTGTTGATTTTAATGTTTTTGGTTACGAATACTTTTGGCCTTTCTTAGAATTTAAAATTTAAAAAAAAAAA